>CM044018.1:27381043-27406043 GCA_024085815.1 Flaveria linearis
GAGAAATGAAAACATAAGGGTAAAATTATGTTTTATATTTGTAAAGAATTGGGTCATTTTATCTCTAAGCGTAAGAGAAATGAAAACGTAAGGGTCAAATTATGTTTTATATTTATAAAGAATTGGGTCAAATTATGTTTTATATTTGTAATGAATTGTATTTGACAAAAATGAAAAAAAGTATGAAAAAAGAAAAAAAAACTTTTCGTTCCACCTGTGGTTCGAACCCATGACCACTTGTTTAGAAGATGATAAAACAAACCACCAAACCGAGAAGAGCATATAATACAATGTTGGAAAGTAATCTATATACAACAATTTAGATAGAATAAAAAATAAAAAACGCCACCGACATAAGAGATTAATAGGAACTAAGTTTTGGCGTCGGCGCGTTGCCGCGTCTATGCGAGTTTTAATGTAACCCTAAACCAAAATCAAAATGAATGTTCAAAACCAAAAAGTCAGCAAAATACACAAAGTAAAACACATTAAAACCCCAATCCATAACACATCTGAACATACAGAACTAAAAAACTAAATAAAAGACCAACACCATACACAAAACAGACGAACATCAAAATCGCAGAAATACGACACAGTTCAAAATAGAAAACCAACAGCAACCCACAAAAAAAACCCACACCCAAACCTCAAACCCACCTCCAAAACAAACCTATAAAAACACATACAAAACAAAACAAAACAAACAAAAAAAAACCCACCGACTAAGGTCTTTAGTAAGAACTAGCTATTTCTCCCGCGCGTTGCCGCGGGAGCTTGATGCAATTACTTGTCCTCATCCATCATCATCGACCCATAGATGTTACCGGCCCATAGTGAATCCACAAAGGGGAAAACAAACCATTGCCACCGAGAGGGCGTGGTGACAGCTACATCGCCGCCACCTACACAAACCAGACCAACTAAATAGCAACATGAATAACCATAGCAACATCGTCTGAGACGAATCTTGATCCGTCATCATTGACATGTAAAAAAAGGCGGTCTCGGACGGATCCTCGTCCATCATCATCGACGCATAGATGTTACCGGCTGTTCAATGTATATTTCATAACTAACGGGAATGGTTAAACTTAAGTACCTGAATCAACCAGACGACATTCTCACTGTACAATTCGTTATTCAGGATCCAACTTGCCAAATTGCCCCACTCACTTTGCTTCCTTCCATATATAGATATTCTGTACTCAGCCATCTATTAAGGAATATGTACCGTCACGAAATATTACAACCTGAACAAATAGGAAAAAGAAAATTAACATACCGCCGATTTATTTAAACATGACACACAAGTTAGAGAAAATGTTTCGATTACATCACTTTACATAATCAGAAAGAAATTAAAGGCATTACCTCGTCAGGTTCTTTCCTTAACTTGGACTTTATGAACCTTAAAAGATGCTTCTGATTCATGCATGCAGAGTGATGAACATGAGTGTCAACTTTACGGACATTATAAAAGTCACGGTACGGTGCACTTTTCTGAGCTAGGAATTCGGACGCTGAATTTCTTGATAAAAATGAAAGGAAAACTCATCAAAAACTAAAACTACAGTGAGTCAGTAAAAAAGAAATTGAAGACAAGAGCATCTACCTGTTCCAAGAGACCAAGCCGATGATGACATACAGTTCTTGTATTGCCAGCAGCTATTATCTTAAGAATGTGATGCAGGTCAGTTAAACACAACTCTAAGCAACACAAACGCTGATACAACATGTATGTAACTATTAACTGGAGCAGCAACAATAGTAAGATCTTGTAAAATTACACGTATATCCCTAATTAAAAGGTTCAATTGAAGGTATTTCAACAATTGTTTTAAACGAACCATGGTATTCCATTGCTTCCATGGATCTCCCTGCTATTATCATCAGTTGATACTTTTGTAAGGCAACCTCTATCTCAAAGGAGAAGGTAATATCACTATTCAACGCGAGTTGCGCAATAGGCCCTAATGGTACTCAATAGATCAAAAACAACTAAACAACGTAACTTAACAAAATGAAACATCAATTTTATGAAATGACCAATTTCCACATCTGATATATGTAACTATTTAGCATAAAAATCATCATTATCCACAACTGCTAACTATATATCTTGCACTGTGTTTGGTATGAGCTTACTAATCCATTAAAAGGATTTAAAGATGCAAAATCAGTTATAATAAGTAAATGTTTTAGCAATATAATGGACCATTAGGAGTAAATTATTTGTTAAAGTATATATTTTTATGTCTACGATTGTTTAAATATGAAGTGGGCTTCTTGGTTTATGACTTATCAGTAAGACAAATCTCTAAGATCACTTAGACAAATCTCTAAGATCACTTTGAATACACTTTGGATTTTGCTAGTGAAACATGGACCTTTAATTTGCTAGCCCAACTAACTATTGCTCAATTTAGAATTTGATTTCTTGGTTTATTAATCAAGACACACACACGTAACATATTCAAGAAAAGAGACAATAATCCAAAATTAGGCCAAAATTAAATCCAAAAGCAAAGTGAAGATGAACAGGCGGCAAAAGTAGCCTATGCAGCAATAGAGACGAAGCAAAAAAGGAAGCATACCTGTGCAAAAACGATCATGCCTGGAAAAAAGGTGGGAGCTGCAAGAAAAGAGGCCGAAAAAAATTAGAAATGAGCTCAAATAGTGAGATAAACCAACGCTCTGTCTTTGACCTCCGAAATACAAAGATTTTAATACAAACAAATAAAATACAACAATGATCACCATTTATATAGCTCAAATACATTATAAGATTTCAATGAAGTAAAATCGATATACTTGTGAATTCTTAATGAAACTATGTGCTTTTCGAAGCATTGAACCATATTCATCCTCTAAATTGGTTGCTAATATTGCTTGAATGGCAAAAACAGCATCCCACAATTGTGATCCTTTGTACCCCTGAGATAACATAAATTAAGATATAGTGTGCAAAGTTTTTTTGTTTTTTGAATCAACAGAACGACAATATTTAACAACATAATGATCGCGAAGGGAGTCAAATAACCTGCATCTTCATACCATCTTCAGCTATCCAGAGGTAGTCTTTTACTCTAGACAGATGCAGTTTATTTACAGATGATTTTGGATCCTCCACCCAACAACATAACATGTTGAGCACCTGTTTCACATATCATGTATTTACACCGCGGGTTTAAACTAAAATCTGCAGATTAAAGATCTATCTAACTCATGAATAGACAATAAGATCAGCATGAAAATCACTTTTCAAAAGTAGTATTCAAATAGGAAACAATCATTTAAGTATAAGGTAATAAGTTAAGTAGAACTGAGAGAGATCCACAAAAGTTGTAAAAACACGAAACCTACAATTTCTTATATGTCGCAAAAGATGTAAATCAAGACAACAAACATAAAAAATAAACATCCAGTCCCTTCAATTATGCATGCAACGTGATTCTAGTAAAGCTCATTTAACCAGAAAAAACAAACTATCATAGAATTAAAACCTCATGAAAATCAAAATCTTAATCATACATCGCAAATACCTACAACTCTCATCCACCCAACTGTATAATTAATGACAACCATAACAATTGCTTCTAATTACCTGATTGCTCAAACACACAGATGGATTTTACCCTCGAACCCTCCGCCATCCGCCCCCAAACATGGTCATCGGCAAAAGAAAACCCCATTCTGCAGTTCGCCCCTTGATCCATCACAACAAAACCATAATCGCCACCACCATCCTTCACCATAACCACCGCACTCCTCCACAACCATCCAGCGCTAATCAGCTGCTGAAAATACTTCCGACTGACATCCTCCTTCAACCGTCCACCACCGGCGACCTTAGCAAACAGTTCACCACCAGAAACATACTCCATAACATAATAGATCTTAGATTTAGTAGCTAATACCTCACGAAGCTCGACGATGTTGGGATGACGAAGGAGGCGAGTAGCGGATTCTCCGGTGGAGAGCTCACGGCCATGGTAGACCTTCACGAAGGTTCCTGTTCTGATGAGTCTTCCTTTCTCGTATTTGCCTACGAGTAGCAGGTGTCGTTGATCCTCCATTGTTGTTGATGAATCTCAGAGCTCCATTGATGAATCGATTGAATTCATCATACAGCTGTTGAATCTCCTGGCGCTTTATCTGCTCTAATTTGGGTGGGGATTAGGGTTTTGTTGTACGGTGGCACTGTAGCCACCGACCAAAGTCTTTAATAAGAACCAAGCGGCGTCGCCAGAAACTAAAAATGAATCAAGTGAATGTGTCAAAATACTGGAAGTCAACCAAAGCGTACTCAAACGCATTAATCCTCCTAAATCGTATTATTACCCATAATTTTCTACTCATCCAATCAGGGGGTCATGTAAATGAATTAGAAGGTGAATCTGAGAATGTTTGAAGGGTGCACGTGTAGCTTATATTATTAGCACAATTGCCACTGTATTTGGAAGGAAAAGAAAGGAAAAAAAACATGTTGTCAAGCTTTAATTTTTCTTTGTTCTTTTTAGTTAAGATAGAAGGAACCAAAGGGAAAAACATTGGGTGAATTTATCCTCAAAACTTTTATCCCTAATGTCAAAAGATTTAGAAGGAAAGAAAATCAAACGCTTTATAACTTCTTTTAGTACCAAACTTAAGAACACAATGCTAAAAGCAACATGGCATACATGTGACAAAAAGAGCATAGGATAGAGCTAACTGTAAAAGATTTTTTTATTTTCATACTTCCAACAAAAAGTTTGTTAAACCATAAACCCACACCTAAATATGATCATTAATCACTGATTCGCTATAAGTTACGATAATCAAGAGAAAGCCTGCACTCTGGCAGTTAATTAATCATCAAATATTCAAATATATGCAAAATTAACTACGTGATTATAATTTGCATCATGGGGTTCTATATGATGACAATTTTGGAAATTTATCAAGATCTATCAAAAGTTCAAAAGTACTACGTTTTAGCAGTGACAACAATGGATAAACAATGCACGCCCTTGCTGATCAAAGTCCCACAAATACTAAATAACTGAAACAACATTCTGATTTCCGGACAATCTATCAACCTTATATCAGCCAAATCTAATGCCACAAAATCCAAAAACCACACACACAGTTCACATATTCGAATTCCTTCAAAGGAATCAACTAATATAGAATCAACTATCCATCAAATACCTGACATATGGGAAAAGCAGTGGATCGAGCTCGATCCAAAGGCCAAGTATAAACTGCATTGAACCGAATCCCCTGTGACCTCAAGAACACAGCCAAAGCCCTAGCTTGCCTCTTCCCATTAACCGTCAGTGCAGCTTCAGCACAACGACCACCGACCAAATCGGGCGGTAACACCACACCACACTCAGCCTGACAGATCAAATACACCTCGAATCATCATCTTGATCGTGACAAGGTAGGAACTCCGGCTCCTGCTCCATCACTCTCTTCATCAAATTATCGTCTTCAGCTAGCAATGTTCTCGAATCATCATCTTGATCGTGATTGTTTCGATCTTCTGCTTCGATTTCTTCATCAGGTTTAGGTGGAAGACGTGTTAATGGTGGTGATGAAGGAGAAGGTTGGGAAAAAGGGAAAATCTACAAAATCACTGTAGCAAATCACTGTAGCTACCGACGACACTGTAGCCACCGACATATGTCTTTAATATATATTATAATTATAATACAAATAATAATTTAAATCCCTTATTAATCGTATATTTCCATTAAAATTTTATATTTCCATTACCCTCCACCACTTTGGTTTTACCTAAATCTTCTTCTAGTTCATTCAAAAGTTTCTAGCACACAATATTATGGATTTGCATGAACACAGGCCACCATATTCCACTAATTAAACATATGAGTTTTTTAGTATTTAAGTTCCCATTGCTATCGATGCGATTAGTGGAAAGAGTGTTCACATGCTAACTTCCCGTTGCTTGATTTTCTTAGTGGTTTTTTTTAATCTAAAAATTGAAGCAAACGTCAGATCTTAATCTCTTATAGATGTATGTGAAAAGTAGTGATAATTTCTTGGTGGTGATAAATTATGTTAAATTACGATTGGTTGATTTCTTAGTGGTGATTTATACTCTTTGAAGGAATTTAGAGATCGGAACGTATGTTCATGCTTTTACTTCAACCCATCAGTCATTCTTCTAGTCCTCTTTTGCACAAATATCACAAACAACTCCACAAAGATCATGCATAATGACGACGACGACCGCCACGAGTGTTAATTGTATGTTCTGCGTATAATCTTGTTAGGTTTCTCAAGTTCATTATAGAAGAAACCCCTAAGGTATGTTGTATTTATGTTTGCCCTATGCACAAACACATATTAGCATGATGACTCATATTTTGTGCTACAGAAGAGCTTTGAACGTGAAGTTTCACCGTACAACATTTCAAAATATCAAAAGGAAATAACTTTTCCAAGATTTAAAGATGATTGATTCAATTACTTTAGCCACTACTGTTAAAAAGAAGATTGACATATAAATCAAAAGAAGTAAATTGTAAGTACTAACACCATCACCATTGTACTTCCGAATCTTGTAATTTTCAATTTTGCATCTATTTGATATCATATTAGTTATAATGCTCTAGTTATAATTATGGTTCTTCCTTACACATAGTAATTGCATATGATAATATAATTACATATGTGAAATAGTATACTTACGTATATGTAAAACATTTATATATATTTAAATAGATGGTCCATATGAGTATTTACGTATATGTAAATAACGTATGAGTTGAAACATGGATGACTAGTATGAGAATTTACACATATGTAAATAGCTAGATTATTAATTTGAAAAGTATGATTATTATGAATATTTACATATATGCATTTAAACATTCATATTTCTAAATTTGTTTGACTTATATAGAAAAAGTTATTACAAACATGTATGTATAATAAAATAGCATTCAAAATCATGATAACGTTTTAGGTTCATGGAGGCTCTTGCATCGTTCGTGGTTAGAATTATATGGTATGCAAGATGGGAATAATGGAGGAGGTTGGTGATGAAAAGCCGATTTTTTTTTCCAACAGATATTGAGCAGGCTATATGTTTTAATGACAGTTGTGATTGTAGATGCTAAAGTATATATGTGTAGATTATATGAATGCGTGTATGTTTTTTATTAGGTTTTTTATTTTGTTTACGTATAGATCATTGTGAAAACTAATGATTACTATGACATTCGCATATATATAAAAAGAAAATGATTACTATGAAGATTTACATATATTCTACATGGTCTTTAAGCATGAAAAGTTGATGACCCGAGAAAATAAAAATAGAAGATCAATTTGTAAAAATTAATTATTAGTATACATATTTATGTCATTCAAAAAAAAGTATAAAGATTTACGATATGTAAATATACGATAGGATAAAAAGATGATCAGATTGAAAATTTACGTGTATGTAAAAACTAAAGAAGTAACAATTTTACATTTGCAATAGATAATAATTAATAAATTTGATTCTTATTCGATTTAAAAATAATTAGATTAGAAATGATTTTGATTTTTAGCAAATGTGAAAATATGTAAATATATTAGAGGGGAGAGAAAGTAGGAAATATAATCAATCAATAATTAATTAACTAATTAATTAGAGAGAGAAAATTTTAGTTGATTACCACTATGTCCTTTTTATTTAATTTTTTATTTTAATAATTAGAAAATAATGTGTCGTCTAGATTAGTTATTTAAGTTCTCACAGTAAATGGATTTTTAAAAAAATCTTAACATCCATAAAACCACTTTAGAACCATTGATTTATTTGACCAATGGTTAAGATTAATTAGTGACATAATTGTAATTAGATGAAAAATTAAGGAGTTGTTATTAGTCTTTTAAGGGTAGAATAGGAAAATAATATTTTTTTAAATTTGAAAACAAAACATAATTAAAATGAATTTCTAATATCACTCTTTCCTCTCTCTGATATTTTATTATTCCAACATAAACTAAATTATAAGCGTCACCCTAAAAATTATTTTTTATGTTTTATAATAGATCGAGAAATAATTTGTTTAATATATTATCCTATATTACATATATGTATCAGTTTGTTATGTTTATGAAATACTATGACACGTATATGTAACCTAATCAAACTTTAAATTCACTAAATCATATCTCAAATCTTATGAGCATTGAAACCACAGTAATAGATCTTGCTACAAATGCTCTTTACGTATATGTAACGATCACAAAATATTCCACTAGAACGAGAATTTTGATCACTGCGTTACGTATATGTATTATGTATATTGGATAAATCGAGTGTAAACGTTTACAAAAGGGGCAAAAGGGGCGGGTAATTTGTCGATAAGGGGCGGTTTTTAGCCCGCCCTATATGGCTACGCACCTTATGATATATTTTCATCAGGGGCGGTTTTCATAAGGGGCGGTTTTTGAACCTCCCCTTATGTACATCAATAAGGCGCGGTTTTTGAACCCCCCCTTTATGTACATCAATAAGGGGTGGTTTTTGAACCCCCCCCCCTTATGTACATCAATACAAATTTGGAACGCCCATTATTGAGGCTTTTGGATGTCATTCTTCTTTATCAAACATCTCTGCTTCTAAACAATGTAAAGTGGACGGCTGCAACCTTGAAGTTCTTTCAAATGACTATCTCAAAAACTCCAAATTCTGTGTTCATGCAGGGTGAGAACAGGAGACATTTTTTAACTAAGGCATAAATAAAATCGACAAATCGAGGCTAAATGACTGGATTCCAAACGACATTATTTCATAAACAGTAAAAAAACACCTGATAAAAACAAGAATAGCATACCTAAGTGTGAAGCCACAGAGGGGGAAAGAAAGAAGAGGATAACAAGTTGGTAGATATTCCTGTAGTATGAGACTATTCGGATGTATACCCTAACGACTTATCCAGTATGCCTCATCCACGCCAAGTGGAATTTCATATAGAGTTGGTTCTTGGAGCTACGCCAGTAGCAAAAGCACCGTATCGGTTGGCACCATCAGAAATGAAAGAGTTATCTAGTCAATTACAGGAACTACTGGAGAAGGGTTTTATTCGGCCGAGTCACTCACCATGGGGAGCACCGGTATTATTTGTCAAAAAGAAAGACGGGTCGTTCTGTATGTGCATCGATTATCGTGAGCTGAACAAATTGACCGTAAAAAACCGATATCCTCTTCCCAGAATCGACGATTTGTTCGATCAGCTGCAAGGAGCCTCGTATTTCTCCAAGATTGACCTTCGATCGGGATACCATCAACTAAGGGTTTTTGAGGATGACATACCGAAAACAGTGTTTAGGACTCGTTATGGGCACTATGAGTTCTTAGTCATGCCGTTCGGACTGACTAATGCACCAGTTGTGTTCATGGATCTGATGAATCGAGTGTGCAAACCTTACTTGGATAAGTTCGTGATCGTATTCATAGACGATATACTTATCTACTCCCGATCGAAAGAGGACCATGAGGAACACCTTCGGGCAATACTGAGTCTATTACAAGAAGAGAAACTTTTCGCTAAGTTCTCGAAGTGCGAGTTTTGGCTTCGAGAAGTGAAATTTTTGGGACACATGGTGAATGAAAATAGGATCCACGAAGATCCCGGAAAGAATAAAGCAGTGAAGAAAAGGGATGCACCCCAGACACCTTCAGAAATACGGTAATTCTTAGGATTGGCCGGATACTATCGACGTTTCATCGCGAATTTTTCAAATATCGCTCAACCATTGACACTGTTGACTCAGAAAGAAAAGTTCCAAACACTGAAAGAAAAGTTGTGCAATGCACTAATATTGTCCCTCCCAGAAGGAACTGATGATTTTGTGGTGTATTGTGATGCTTCACATCAAGGATTGGGTTGTGTGCTAATACAGAAGGATAAGGTGATTGCCTACGCTTCACGACAACTTAAGGTGCATGAAAAGAACTATACGACTCATGACTTGGAGTTGGGCGCTGTGGTATTTGCACTCAAGATATGGAGGCATTACTTGTATGGAACCAAATGCATCATCTACACAGATCATAAGAGCCTCCAACATATTCTGGATTAGAAGGAACTTAATACGCGTCAGCGATGTTGGGTAGAACTACTTAGCAACTACGATTGTGAAATCCTGTATCATCCGGGGAAAGCAAACGTGGTGGCTGATGCTCTAAGCCACAAAGAACACATGAAACCACTACGTGCTCGAGCATTAGGATTGACTATTCAAACAAATCTGAAAGCCCAGATCCTAATTGCATAAAGTGAGGCGTTGAAAGAAGAAAACATTGCGGGAGAAGAATTTCGAGGATTGGATAAACAAATGATTTGCAAGGAAGATGGCTTATAGTATTTCATGGATCCTATATGGGTACCCAAATGGGGAGATGTCCATACCCTAATCATGGATGAAGCGCACAAGATACGATATTCTGTTCATCTGGGTGCAGACAAGATGTACCATAATCTTAAAGATTTTTATTGGCGGCCAGGCATGAAGAAAGACATTGCTATGTATGTAAGCCGATGTTTGATGTGCACGAAAGTTAAAGCTAAACATCAGAAACCATCAGAATTACTGCAGCCACCGGAAATTCCTGAATGGAAATGGCAAAACATAGCCATGGATTTTATTACCAAACTTCCTAGAACGAGTAGTGGGCACGACTCGATTTGGGTCGTAGTTGATCGGATGACAAAGTCAGCTCATTTCTTACGGATCCGAGAGGATTACAAGATGGACAAGTTGGCGAGATTGTACATAAAGGAGGTCATGACACGGTACGGAGTGTCGGTGTCGATCATATCCGACCGTGACAGCCGATTTACTTCATGATTTTGGAAAACACTGCAGAAAGCGATGGGCACTCGATTAGATATGAGTACCGCCTATCACTCGCAAACAGACGGCCAAAGTGAATGAACGATACAAACATTGGAAGACATGCTCAGGGCTTGTGTAATCGATTTTGGTGGTAACTGGGACACTCATCTACCATTGATTGAGTTCTCTTACAACAACAGCTACCATACGAGCATTGGATGCGCTCTATTTGAAGCATTGTATGGGAGGAAATGTAGATCCCCAGTTTGTTGGGCAGAAGTTGGTGAGAGCCAGTTGACAGGCCCAGAGATCATTCAAGAAACAACAGACAAGATTTTCCAAATCAAAGACAGACTAAAAGCTGCCAGAGATCGCCAAAAGAGCTATGCCGACAACCGTCGGAAGCCTCTAGAATTCAATGTTGTGGATCGAGTTTTACTCAAAGTCTCTCCTTAGAAAGGGATCGTTCGATTTGGATAAAAGGGAAGTTAGCCCCAAGATACGTAGGACCATTCGAAATCACGGATAGAATCGGTCCAGTGGCATATCGACTAAGGTTGCCACCAGATCTCAGTGGTGTACACGATACGTTTCATGTGCATTTTATCAGGAATCAAAAATTGACCGAGACATCCCCGGTGAAAAGAAGGCTGATCAGTAGTAGTGTCTAAGAGGAAGGGTTGGCGCTTTGAGCTACCTATTTTTTGTGATCAAACCTCAAGAAGTGTTTGGTGGATGAAACTTTTCATGTACCAATTGAGGAAATCAAGATCGATGAAAAGCTTTATTTAATCGAAGAACCTATAGAGGTCATGGACCGAAAGGTCAAACAGTTAAGACGCAGCAAGATATCGATCCTTGAGGTGTGAATCTCATGCGCGGAGCAGCCGAAGGCTGCTCTATACTTCTGCAGTCGCGAATCTGCTGTTCACGTGACTGGGTCTGTGTGCGACTGAGTCTATGCGACTGTGTGAGTCGTGCGACTAAGTCTATGCGATTGTGTGAGTCGTGCGACTGTGTCTATGCGATTGTGTGAAGCGTGCGATTGAGTCAATGCGGATGAATGTGTGCGATTGAGCGTGTATCGCACTACTGAATGCCTAGTCGCACGAATGGAGGTTCAGTCGTACGAATGAAGCTGATTCGTACGAATGAAGGTTGATTCATACGTATGGATGTTGAGTTGTGCGATTGGGTGCTGTATGGTACGACTGAATGCTGAGTCACACAAATGAAGGTTCAATCGTACGAATGAAGCTGATTCGTACGAATGAAGATTGATTCGTGCGGATGGAGTGTTGAGTCATGCGTCTGGTCCTGTCGTGCGATTGGAGTTGTTTTGTGTGAGTTTCTTCTTGTGTGTGGTGTGTGTTTGTCGTGTGATGTTAAGGTGACATCGACACGGGCACCTTGCTAATGACAATCTTTAGAATTGACGCTATCAAACTTATTAATGTTATTTCAAACCAAATCAACATAACATTTTACAATTAACAACAATCGATTTGCAACGCAAATATTTACTAAGTATTTCTCTGATAACAATGAAACTTTACACAAATATCATCGGCAATGGCAACGGTTTCTAGTACTTGGATCTACATAAGATCTAACACGTATGTATGCTTGTGTGCGTTACACGCGACCGAACCGATACAACCCGAACCGATCAAACGTTACTATATGCTTTATACATATCCTTAATGCTTAACATAACTGTCAATAGTTGTTTGACCGTTCATTGCATACTACATTTGGAAACATTCATCATTCATACTTACCACCTAACAAGTGAGTTTCGTGGCCCCTTTTATACTTATTCAATACCTCAGTTATTTACAAACATGAGGGAAAAGTATGCTTACCCATTTTTATGCTGTTCAACCTACAATTCTTGGAATCAACGTGTTACTATTTTGTGAGTACTTACCTGATACATACATGAGTCGTTATGTGGTACTTTCTTTATAACCATTTAATTCTGGTGTTGGAACTGACGGATAGGTATTGGTAGTACTACTGGGTCGACACCCCCGCCCTTGTTTGCCGGTATACTAGTTGATACTAACAATGGCCAGGAACGGGCCCTTGGGTGAATATATTCCGACAAGTTGTTGTGTGTACGTCATTAGGTTTGGTTGTAAAGCTCATGGTTATGTGATTTTGCTTACTTATAACTGTATACATGGTATTCCGCAAAACTACTATGCAACATCAATTTACTTACTATTTAAACCTGCGAGCTCACCAATAATTTTGTTGACCATTTTGAGCTTATCTTTTCAGGTGATAATGCTAATTGAAGATCTAGGTGTGCTGCCTTAGTGGAGACCCTAGGATGCATTTTGAGACTATACAATACTTGACAAACATTCTTTTGAAACATTGTAGTCTGATTACATACAATTATTTTTTTGATACCTATTCCCGGGTTGTGGGAATTACATTACAATGTTAATATTTTTGGTTATGTGAATCAATTACAAGTTTGGCTTATGGCTATGTTATCGTGAATATTGACTAAACACGACATAGTCTCCTTTGTGTAGGGTGTCGTCATGACATGCTTTATCATCAATTACATATATTGCATCTCTA
This sequence comes from Flaveria linearis, assembly GCA_024085815.1. Lineage (NCBI taxonomy): Eukaryota > Viridiplantae > Streptophyta > Magnoliopsida > Asterales > Asteraceae > Flaveria > Flaveria linearis. The sequence continues at coordinate 27,394,493 of CM044018.1, forward strand.
TTATTAACAATGTGTTATGACGATCCCGTCTCGTTACATCCCCGTGTTTCCGCTCTTAGCGGGGGTGTGATACTGGCTGCTCTGATCAATGAGCATGTGCAGGCGGCAGTGGCTGCAGTGCACGCTACACAAATGCCCACTTCACAGCCAGCAGTTAAATGATATAAGTGACTCGACAAACACTCTAGTTGCTTGTTTAAACCGTTAACCTAAACAATTTTGATTTGTTGAAATAGGACCCCCACCCTGTACTTACAAAGCTTTTCTAGATTGTAAGCCTCACACCCACAATGGAGCTGAAGGTTCTGTTGGACTAGTTAGGTGGTCCGAGAAGACTGAATCAGTCTTCGCCAAATGCAACTGCCAATCGGTTGACCGAGTAAAGTACACGACCGGGACTCTCGAGGGCGCAACACTTTCTTGGTGGAATGCCAACGCCAAATGTCGGGTTAGGCGATAGCCAACGACTTACCCTTGGATGAGTTCAAGGCAATGTTGACTGAGGTGTATTTCCCTCGTGATGAGGTGCAAAAACTAGAAATGGAGCTGTGGCGTCTAAAGATGCAAGGTTCTGAGATTGAGGCCTACACTACCAGGTCCCACGAGTTGGCAACATTGTGCCCCAGGATGGTGACCCCGATGCACAAAAGAATAGAGTTGTATCTGCGTGGTTTGGTTCTAGAAATCCAAAGCATGGTCACTGCCTCCAACCCTACTACCATTCAACTAGCAATTCGGTTGGCTCACAAGTTTACCGACCATGTAGTGGCACAAGATAAACTGCCAAATTGGGGTATGGTGGCTAGTGTACCAACGGTGACGAGTGTATCAGACAATAAACACAAGTGGAATGGTCCAAAGAATAAGGGATCAACTTCAGGCAACCAGCAGCAACAATATCAACAACAATCGAGGTTTCAATCAGACCGCCACTACCAACCAAGGACAAGGAGGATACGTGGGAAGGTATCCTAAGTGTAACTGTTACAACTACCATCACAACAGCTGGTGTGATAACTTCAAATGTCAAAGGTATGGAAAGTTAGGACACGTGATGTAGGACTGCCGTGGCGAGCTGATGAAAAAGCCACAGCAACTACAAGAAACACAAGAAACACCTAAGGGCTGTTTCGAGTGTGGGAAAGAAGTACACTATAAGTGAAACTGCCCTCAGCTAAGGAAAAATGGAAAAGATACGGGAAACAACGGGAACAACAATAATAATACGGGGAATGGTGGAAACAATAGTGGCAATAATGGTGGAGTTAAAGGAAGAGCCTTCATTATGGGTTCAGGTGACGCTTTAAACGACCCTACTACTGTTACTAGAAAACTTCTTGTTAATGGTTGTTTTGCTACTATATTATTTGACACTGGAGCCGATAGGAGTTTCATTTCCACTAAATTTAGTAGTCTTATTAATGATATGCCCTCTATCTTGAATATCACCTCTACCGTAGAGTTAGTTGATGGTAAACAAATACACATCATGCACGTTCACAAGGGTTGTAAGATAGAACTGGCCGGACATGTTTTTGACAGAGATCTTATGCCCATTACACTCTGGAGCTTTGATGTGGTTGTGGAAATGGATTGGCTATCCAGGAAGCAAGCAGAGGTAGTGTGCCATAAGAAGATTGTATGCATTCCCCTTGAGGATGGCGAAATTCTTTTAGTCAAGGGCTAAAGGAGTGGTACAGTGATAGGCATCATATCAATCATGAAAGCGCAGAAGATGCTACTTAAAGGTCGACTAGCTATATTGGCCTTGGTGATTGACAAACAACAAGAGAAAAGGAATATGGAAGATGTTCCAGTAGTTCGTGACTTTCCAGAGGTGTTTCCAGAGGACCTACCTGGATTACCACCTCATCACCAAGTGGAATTTCAGATTGAGTTGACTCCTAGCGTGGCCCCAATCGCTAGAGCACCTTATCGATTAGCACCGAATGAATTATAGGAGTTGTCGGCACAACTTCAGGAACTGCTAGATAAGGGCTTTAAAACGACCTTGCTCATCACCTTGGGGAGCCCCTGTCATCTTTGTTAAGAAGAAGGATGACTCATTCTGGATGTGCATTGACTACAGGGAGTTAAACAAGGTCGCAGTCAAGAACTAATATCCCTTACCTCATATTGATGATCTGTTCAATCAACTTTAGGTATCTAGCTACTATTCTAAGATTGATTTAAGATCGGGCTATCATTAGTTGCGAGTCTGAGAGGAAGACATCTCGAAGATGGCATTCAAGACTCGCTATGGCCATTATGAATTCTTGGTCAAGCCGTTTGGTTTGACTAATGCACCAGCGGTGTTCTTGGATCTCATGAAAAAAGTATGCAAACCATACCTTGATCAGTTTGTTATTGTGTTTATTGATGACATATTGATCTATTCCAAGACCGAACAGGAACACGAAGAGCACCCATGATTGATCTTAGAATTGTTGAAGAAGGAGCAACTATATGCTAAATTCTCTAAGTGTGACTTCTGGATACGAGAGGTGCAATTTCTGGGTCACATTGTGAATAGAAAGGAATCCATGTAGACCCTGCAAAGGTGGAAGCAATTAAGAATTAGATGGTTCCTAAGACGCCTAGTGAGATACGTCAATTCCTTGGATTGGCAAGATACTATCGATGCTTCATTGAGGGATTTTCTAAGATTGCTCAACCTCTCACTGCCTTGACACATAAAGGTACAATGTTTAAATAGGGAGAAAACCAAGAATCGTCCTTTCAATTGTTGAAACAGAACCTCTGTAACACACCGATAATGGTATTACCAGAAGGGACGGATGATTTTGTGGTGTACTGTGATACATCCATTAAAGGACTGGGTTGTGTCTTGATGCAGCGAGATAAGGTGATAGCCTATGCCTCGAGACAACTGAAGCTTCACGAAAGCAACTATACCACCCATGACTTGGAGTTGGGTGCAGTGGTTTTTTCCTTGAAGATCTGGAGACATTACTTGTACGATACCAAATGCGCTATTTACACCGATCACAAGAGTCTTCAGTATATCTTTGAACAAAAGGAGCTAAATATGAGGAAAAGACGTTAGGTGGAGTTACTGAATGACTATGATTATGGTATCAAGTATCATCCAGGGAAGGCAAACGTGGTTGCCGATGCACTACGCAGGAACGAGACAGCTAAGCCTAGGCGAGTGCGAGCTTTACAACTTACTATCAGTACACAATTGCCTGAACAAATTAAGGAAGCACAGACAACAGCGTTAAAAGGAGAAAATATTACATCTGAATCATTGCGTGGGATGGATAAACAGCTTTAGGTGAAAGCTGACGGGATTCGTTACTTCATGGACAGACTTTGGGTGCCTGCCTATGGAAATTTGAGAGATTTGTTATGAGTGAGGAGCACAAATCCAAACACTCAATACATCTAAGTTCAGACAAGATGTATCATGACCTAAAGGCATACTATTAGTGGCCTAGCATAAAGGCAGATATAGCTACCTATGTGAGCAAGTGTTTAACCTGCTCCAATGTCAAAGTCGAGTATCAGAAGCCATTAGGATTACTACAACAACCCGAGATTCATTTATGGAAGTGGGAGCATATTTCTATGGATTTCATTAACAAATTACCCAGGACTCCTAATAGTTATGACACGATATGGGTAATTATGGATAGGTTGACTTAGTCTGCTCACTTCTTGGCAATAAAGGAAATGGATAAGATGGATAAGATGACTCGAATCTATCTGAAGGAAGTAGTCTCTCGGCATGGAGTGCCAATCTTGATCATTTCTGATCGTGATGCTTGCTTTACTTCTCATTTCTGGCAGTCGTTATAGAAATTTCTGGGTACACGCTTAGACATGAGCACTGCATATCATCCTTAGACTGACGGACAGAGCGAGCACACTATACAGACCTTGGAAGATATGTTATGAGGTTGTGTGATAGCTTTTAGGAATAATTGGGAAGTTCATTTACCTTTGGTAGAATTTTCCTATAACAACAGCTACCACACTAGTATTCAAGCGGCACCGTTTGAGGTATTGTATGGGCGAAAATGTTGGTCATCGGTCTGTTGGGCAGAAATTGGTGATAGTCAATTAACTGGCCCTAAATTGGTACATGAGACCACGGAGAAGATAGTACAAATAAGAAATCGTATGGCAGTAGCCCGAGACAAACATAAGAGTTACGCGGATAAACGAAGGAAACCTATAGAGTTTCAAGTCGGCGATAGAGTTTTTTTAAAGGTCTCACTATGGAAAGGCGTAATTCGTTTTGGGAAACGAGGGAAACTTAACCCACGCTATGTTGGACCATTCGAGATCATCGAGAGAATTGGCCCGATGGCATAAAGAAATGTTTAGCTGACGAGTCTTTGATTGTACCACTCGAGGAAGTACAAGTCGATGAGCAGTTATGATTCATTGAAGAACCGGTTGAGGTAATGGATCTAGAGGTCAAGGCCTTGAAACAAAGCAAAATTCCAATCATCAAGGTTCACTAGAAGAAACATGGACCGGAGTTCATGTGAGAACGTGAGGATGAGATGAAGCTCAAGTATCCTTATTTGTACGAAACAACGACCACTGCCGGTGAAGGTAATGATTAAATTTCGGGATGAAATTTATTTCAACATGGGGATAATGTCACAACGCACCCAAAACTCATTTGATTTTGATTTCTTTCTTATGCCAATACAGTAGACCAGTGATGTAACTCAACCATGTAATGCAATTTTCAGGACGAAAATTCCTTCAACACGTGGATAATGTGACATCCGGTAATTTTCCGTTACCAAACTCCGTTAGTTCCATTAGGGCTTGCATACACGTGTCATGAGCACACACTATGTGTCATTGAATGTTGGTATTATATATGATAAACTGATAATAATTTAACCAATAATTTGATTATTAAGTTATGCTTATTTGCCTACATGACTTAAACTTTAATTGTGAATTTTACCTTGTAACGTGCCAACGTGTTATATTTATTTTGTATATTTTGCGATTAGTGAAAATTATACATAATTATTATTGTTAGTTTATTATGCTTGTGTTTTTTAGTGGAAAACTAATTGAAAAGTGCTAAAAGATTAGTTTTTTATGAAGTATAAACAATAGGGGCTTAAATGGTAAATGTAATTAAAACTAACTAAACAAAAACAAAACCCTAGCCCCCACCCTCCCCTCACTGCGATCACCCCCGTCATACACTCATTGTGAGATTTCAAGGAAGAAAAAATGAGTAAGCATCGGTATTGGTTGGTTCCAAGGATTACAACACGTTAGAAACTTCAATTCTTGATCGTTACGCGATTTAAGGTTAGATTTTGATTAGTTTTTCATGGTTTTGGGTGTTGGCCAAACCCTAGTTCGAAATTGGTGATGAATGTTGAATTTTTGTGTTGTTTGATGATTGTATGATGTTAGTTAGGTTGTATTGATGTTAGTTTACGTGGATTATACAAGAAAATTCATGGTTTTGATGCGTTGTTCATACCTTACTAATAATACTAACTTTATTTCATGAACTTGATGATTTGATGATGAATTGATGATGTTAGGATGTTAATGATGTTGTATGAATATTGGGATTATGATTATAATGCTAGAAATCCAAGAATTGATCATGTAGTTCATATCTTGCTAAAAGTAGAAACTTTTGGATATGAGATTCATGAATTATGGTGATTTGATTATGTTGGTCATATCTAGATGTCAGTATGGACTTGATTAGGTATGTTGTTGATGAATTCATGAAAGAATTGAGTGTTGAATTGACATTGGGATATTACTTTCCCAAAACGGGAAACCTTAATTCATAAAATCATTGGATGTTGTGAATTGGACATGTTTATGATGCTAGGATCATGATAGGATGGTTATTGATGATGTCCAATATGTTGTATTATGTTAATTGGTTTGTTTGGATGGTTGATGAACTAGTTGGAAGAATCTAGGTTGCTAGGAAAATATGCATGAATAAAAGTATGATGTTTATACCAAATCTGTGTATGATGGATAATGTTGTTCATATGACTTAGGATGTACAACATGGATTACTGTTTATGATTAGGAAGTCATGATTGGGATTGGAATTAACCATTGCTATGAATGTTGAATTGTATGAAACTGGTGATCAATGTGATTATGCTAAATTGAAGTAGTGTAAGGATCCTGTTAGAACTAGAGCTGATAATAGGATATACATGGATTACTTGAATGATTATCGTATATGATACATTACGACACTAGATTAAATGGGAATTAAACTAATATGTCACCAACGTGTCAAACGGTCAACTAGGTCAAATGAGTCTTGTTTTCTAAAACCTTTGGTCAATGTGTTAATTGTGCACTTAGTGTTGTTAGAGATTCTGTGTACACGTACTTATGTACTTGCGTGTTCTAGGTAACCTATGATGGTTGTCTTTCTCTCTCTCAAGTTAGCTTTAATATTATTCGAGTGCACACCAGGTGAGTTCATGCACCACTTTTTATACACTCTCTTTTGGGGGAGATAGCACGCTTGTTTACGAACGCATCACTGTCGTAAGTTGTGTAAGTTTAACATAGTGTAATTTAGCTTAAAATTCCTCACACTTTTGGATCGTTAATATTATTAACTAGCGGGAAATGCTAGGTAGTACTACTGGGCCTGAAAAGCCCCACCTGTGCGACTCGAGGTCAAACGGGTGCAATATTTTCCTAAACACAAACATCATCATAACTTGGTAGGTTGTGATGGGAGGAAAACAAACGAAACACATGTCAGCTTCGATCGCGAAATCACTATTGTTATTACTTGTGAATTTATATTAGCTATCTAGTTCAATGCACCTCTTATATTTTATAACTGTTATTATTTTTATTAAACCCAAACTCTTGAACTCCAAACCATTATGTTGACTTTTTAGTATGCTATTCTCAGGTCGTTAACTCTAGCTACCAATAGGAGCACATCACATTCCAGCATGCTTTGCAATACTTCTTATTGTGTCAAGACATTTGTTCTATTACTTTTAAGTTTTAAACAATGGTTTGGCGCGTGTTTTTTCCAATTTACATTTTCAGTACCTTGAGTTGAACTTATTTATAAAACGCTTTTGTAAATGTTTTAAAGTTACAAACTCTGATTTATTTTATACGTTGCATATAGTGTCGTTCTGAGTAACTAATGACTGGGATCCTGGTTTGTTCACACGCCTCGCGGTAAAACCTCGCATGTGGATTTTAAAGGTATGACATATAAACTCTCATAATCATTAACAACTTTCCTAAAATCTCTCATTCTCTCTCCTATTTAGTTTGACTAATACTTTTTTTAACAAACACAAAAACAAAATCAAATTAGTTTTTGTATTAGGACGAACCATGATAAACAATCTTCATTAGTAAAAACAAATGCCAGGCTTACATATACATGACTCGTAGTGTTACATATATGTAACCACGTTAAATGACATATATGTATTTGTAACTATCAAAGTTACATATATGTACCTCACAAGCTTACATATATATGACTTGGTACATATATGTAATATATTTAAATACATAAATTGAAATCTTCCTTTAAGAAAACATTTGTGAGACATACATGTAACAATGAGGTTACATATATATGCAATAAAAAAGATACATATATGTAACCCATGATTTTATATTTGTAAATATGTGGGTTATGTATATGTAATCGTTAGTTATATGCTAATAAGCCCGAATCTTCTCATCAAAATACTTAGGGTTGGTCAAACATTATTACATATATGTAAACAACAATTTAAATAATTACATACATAAAATCAAATACAACGAACATGGTTAATCAAATGGAAGAAAAACTCATAAAGATTAACTAACGTTGATTTAAGCGAATACTTGAAAAGATCAATAGGATGTTGCAATCTTTCTTTCTGTTCTTGTTTAAACAAATATAAAATTATAAGAGGCACTGAGATTGATATCGAATAAAAATAATTTGTAAATCAAACAGATTTACTAGTTTTTGCTATTCTAACAAACTTGACCCATCATAAAAATATGTCCTTGTTTGCTTTTTTGAATATCAATATAGACCATAGTCAAATAAAATAATATACCTTCCCTGCTCCATTTTGAATTTCATCCCCTAATTTGTTCACAAGATTGATCGATTTAATTATACCTATTCTGATTGATTTCAAAGAAAAAGATCGGGTTCGTTCATCTTATATGGTCATCTAAATAAGAATGAGAAAAAGAAAAACCTAATTGATTGGACTTTTGATTTATTCAAAATATTAAAGAGTATAAGAGGTGGGAAAAGTTTAAGGATTAGAATAAAAATAATAATACTACCAAAAATAATATGGTGTTAATTTTACATATATACCCTTTTAACAATTAATAGAAAAAATTATTAGAAATTATATGATTGGTGAAGATTAGTTTTCTTGGTTTTCTTTTAAGATAATAGTTTTCATTTGATTACTCGCCTATATATATATATATATATATATATATATGTATATATATGTATATATATATATATATATATCTGTGTGTGTGTGTGTGTAGGGGAGGGATCCCTTGAAAACATGTTATAAATAAAAAACCACGAAAACTACAGGTTACATACATGTAAGTACGTGTTATAAAGTGTACGTGTAAGGCCCCGTTCCCGGGGACCTTACAGTTGGTCATTTATTGCACATAAAACATATTAATATACATTTTATAAAATAGACAGTGGAATTACGTTAGCAAAAGTCATTCTTTATTATTAAAAGATACTGTTGTTAAGCAATACAATAATGTTCAAGTTACAAAAGGCTGTTCAATTGCATTACAAAACAAAAATATCATAACACAGGAATGGATGTCAATCTTTTCCCTGCCGAGTAGCTTCAACCTTGTACCATCCTCAGCAACAATTACCTGCCAACTGAAAATGTATAAAAGTCAACGTTGCTGAGTGAGTTCTAGTATTAAAAGTATTAGAATACCTTGTGTAATATATATATATATATATATATATATATATATATATATATGAAAATACTCTTTTTATAAAACTACTTCTCTTACTCTTGTACGTGAGCACACATTAACTATACAACAAGGTAATGCTTTCTTTATTTACTGCCTTTGTTCATTTCGTACTCTTTTAACTTTATCTTTCACTCTCTATGTGGACCAATGAGCAAGACCCTAAACTATATGCATGGGGAAACTGGTGCTGGACCTCTGGTCTCTCAATAGGCTATGATCACTGTACACAAGGCTGACCCAGTCACCTAGGGTATGCTGCGAAGGTCCGCCAATCTCAATTGATTGGCCCTATGTGCATCGTTTGGGGTAGCTAACCCGCATCACAGTTGAGCTAACGACAACATGGTCGTGCACCTCCTATATGCTTGCAAGACTTTTTAATATTTTAATTAAGTTCCACTTCTCTTTATCATTACTCTTTCACTTTGTTATGGATAATACTTACATTTATGATCATAAACACACCACATAAGTCACACAATGATAATTACTATAATCATAAGAACAACTTATAATAATGCAATAATATAGCAATTAAAACCCTAAAGTCAAACTTAGGTCAAACTCTAATGATTCTGTTTTTCTCAAAATTTCAGAAAATGGTCTAAGTGTTCTAGGCGCATGAGCACTATCTAGGCGTATGAGGCCTGTTTAGGCGCTTGGGCACTATTTGGGTGTTTCATCACTTAGGCATCTGGACCATCTCAGACGCATGGAAACTATTTAGGTGTTTGGGTTGTACTTAGGCATCTGGGACTAAGTCTTAGATGCATGGGCTACTGGTCAGGCGCATGGGGTTTGTACTTAGAAATTCTATGGCATTTCCTAGACGGTTGGCGCACTGTTTGGGCGCTTGGGCCCTGTTTGGGCGTATGGGCTGACAGCAACTTTCTAAGGAAAATTTTAGGCGGTTGTGATACTGTTTGGGCGGTTGGGCAACCTGTTGAGTATGTTTCTATGTTGTTTCCAGTCCCAAACATCATATTAACCTAGTCTGAGTTAACTCCTACTATTCTAAGCATGAACTAACAGATAAAAATCATAAAATATCAACATACATGCATGGTTACATACGGGTATTCAATTAACTTTTGTAAAAATGGTTTTACATACATTTTCAGCTCCAAGAATTTATAAAACAAGTAAAAACACGGGGTCTAAAACTCATCTTGTGTTAACAACACACAAAACTCCTCTAAACCTGCTTGTATACGAACTCAAACACCTAAAATAAACAAAATAACCACCAACATACTTAATACACTTAGTAATTGGTTTCCATGAATGAAATCTCAAAGAAACCGAATCAATTATCACTAAAATAGTTACCTATGAAGATTCAACCTTTGTTTCTTCAAAAATCCGAGAAAGCACTCTCTCTTTCTTCTTTCTTCTATTCTCAGTCAAAAAGCAGATGGTGTAAGGTAGATATGGGCGGCCATGCCCATATATATTAAAATAAAGAGGTTGTTGTACTATTTTACACACTGAACGAGATGAGGATTAAAGAAAATCGAACTGTGATAACCAGCTCTTTTTCCTTTTATGAAAGATACTTTTATTTCTCTTTTATTTTGACAAAGTTTCGGGTGTTACAAGTCTACCCCCTTAAAGAGGTTTCGTCCCTGAAACCTGTTACTCTTTGAATAACTGTGGGTAAAGCTGTCTCATTTCTTCTTCCGTTTCCCACGTAGACTCAGATCCCTTTCTGTGCTTCCACAGCACTCGTACAAGTGGAACCACTTTATTCCTTAGCCTCTTCTCCTTCCGATCAATGATCGCCACTGGTTGCTCTACATAGTTGAGCCGTTCATCCACCTCGATATCCTCCAGTGGTACAACAATGTCTTCATCAGCTAAGCACTTTCTCAGATAGGATACATGGAATATGGGATGAATTCCACTTAACTCATCTGGCAATTCAAGTTGATAGGCTACCTCTCCTACCCGTGCGACGATTTGGAAAGGCCCTCTGTATCTCGGGCTTAGCTTACCTCGCTTTCTGAATCGGATGGTCCCCTTCCAACATGAGACCTTCAACATAACTCAGTCGTCAACCTTGAATTATATCGGTCTTCGCCTTTTGTCAGCATACGACTTTTATCTATCTTTCGCTGCCTTCATGAAGGCTTTAATCTTTTCCAACTTCTCAGTCGAAGCCTCGATCACCTCGACACCTCCTAACTCCTTCTTCCCAATGTCTCCCTAATATACAGGCGTCCTACATCTTCTACCATATAGCATCTCATATGGGGGCATGACAATACTAGCATGATAACTATTATTATATGAGAATTCCGCTAACGGTAAGTGATCATCCCAACTTCTTCCAAAATCGATCACACATGCCCGAAGCATGTCCCCGAGTGTCTGAATCGTCCTCTCAGACTAACCATCTGTCTGAGGATGATAAGTCGTGCTAATGTGTAGCCTCGTCCCCATTGCATCATGGAATCTCTTCCAAAACTTCGATATGAATCGGGTGTCACGATCCGAGACAGTCGACACCGGTACACAATGACGAGCT
>CM044018.1:27411043-27463543 GCA_024085815.1 Flaveria linearis
CTAAGCGTAAGAGAAATGAAAACGTAAGGGTCAAATTATGTTTTATATTTATAAAGAATTGGGTCAAATTATGTTTTATATTTGTAATGAATTGTATTTGACAAAAATGAAAAAAAGTATGAAAAAAGAAAAAAAAAACTTTTCGTTCCACCTGTGGCTCGAACCCAAGACCACTTGTTTAGAAGATGATGAAACAAACCACCAAACCGAGAAGAGCATATGATACAATGTTGGAAAGTAATCTATATAACAACAATTTAGATTGAATAAAAAAAAATAAAAAACGCCACCGACATAAGAGATTAATAGGAACTAAGTTTTGGCGTCGGCTCGTTGCCGCGTCTATGCGAGTTTTAATGTAACCCTAAACCAAAATCAAAATGAATGTTCAAAACCAAAAAGTCAGCAAAATACACAAAGTAAAACACATTAAAACCCCAAATCCATAACACATCAGAACATACAGAACTAAAAAACTAAATAAAAGACCAACACCATACACAAAACAGACGAACATCAAAATCGCAGAAATACGACATAGTCCAAAATAGAAAACCGACAACAACCACAAAAAGAAACCCACCCCAAACCTCAAACCCACCTCCAAAACAAACCTATAAAAAAACATACAAAACAAAAACAAAAACAAAACAAAACAAAAAAAACCCACCGACCAAGGTCTTTAATAAGAACTAGTTATTTCTCCCACGCGTTGCCGCGGGAGCTTGATACAATTACTCGTCCTCATCCATCATCATCGACCCATAGATGTTACTGGCCCATAGTGAATCCACAAAGGGGAAAAACAAACCATCGCTACCGAGAGGGTGTGGTGACAGCTACATCGCCGCCACCTACACAAACCAGACCAACTAAATAGCAACATGAATAACCATAGCAACATCGTCTAAGACGAATCTTCATCCGTCATCATTGACATGTAAAAAAAAGGGCGGTCTCAGACGGATCCTCGTCCATCATCATCAACCCATAGATGTTACCGGCTGTTCAATGTATATTTCATAACTAACGGGAATGGTTAAAGTTAAGTACCTGAATCAACCAGACGACATTCTCACTGTATAATTCATTATTCAGGATCCAACTTGCCAAATTGTCCCACTCACTTTGCTTCCTTCCATATATAGATTATGTACTCAGCCATCTATTAAGGAATATGTACCGTCACGAAATATTACAACCTGAACAAATAGGAAAAAGAAAATTAACAGACCGCCGATTTATTTAAACATGACACACAAGTTAGAGAAAATGTTTCGATTACATCACTTTACATAATCAGAAAGAAATTAAAGGCATTACCTCGTCAGGTTCTTTCCTTAACTTGGACTTTATGAACCTTAAAGATGCTTCTGATTCATGCATGCAGAGTGATGAATATGAGTGTCAACTTTACGGACATTATAAAAGTCCGGTGCGGTGCACTTTTCTGAGCTAGGAATTCGGAGGCTGAATTTCTTGATAAAAATGAAAGGAAAACTCATCAAAAACTAAAAGTACAGTGAGTCAGTAAAAAAGAAATTGAAGACAAGAGCATCTACCTGTTCCAAGAGACCAAGCCGATGACATACAGTTCATGTATTGCCAGCAGCTATTATCTTAAGAATGTGATGCAGGTCAGTTAAACACAACTCTAAGCAACACAAACGTTGATACAACATGTATGTAACTATTAACTGGAGCAGTAACAATAGTAAGATCATGTAAAACTACACGTATATCCCTAATTAAAAAGGTTCAATTGAAGGTATTTCAACAATTGTTTTAAACGAACCATGGTATTCCATTGCTTCCATGGATCTCCCTGCTATTATCATCAGTTGATACTTTTGTAAGGCAACCTCTATCTCAAAGGAGAAGGCAATATCACTATTCAACACGAGTTGCGCAATAGGCCCTAATGGTACTCAATAGATCAAAAAAAACTAAACAACGTAACTTAACAAAATGAAACATCAATTTTATGAAATGACCAATTTCCACATCTTATATATGTAACTATTTAGCATAAAAATAATCATTATCCACAACTGCTAACTATATATCTTGCACTGCGTTTGGTATGAGATTACTAATCCATTAAAAGGATTTGAAGATGCAAAATCAGTTATAATAAGTAAATGTTGTAGCAATATAATGGACCATTAGGAGTAAAGTATTGTTAAAGTATATATTTTTATGTCTACTATTGTTCAAATTTGAAGTGGGCTTCTTTGTTTATGACTTATCAGTAAGACAAATCTCTAAGATCACTTTGAATACACTTTGGATTTTGCTAGTGAAACATGGACCTTTAATTTGCTAGCCCAACTAACTATTGCTCAAGTTAGAATTTGATTTCTTGGTTTATTAATCAAGACACACACACGTAACATATTCAAGACAAAGAGATAACAATCCAAAAATTAGGCCAAAATTAAATCCAAAAGCAAAGTGAAGATGAACAGGCGACAAAAGTAGCCTATGCAGCAATAGAGACGAAGCAAAAAAGGAAGCATACCTGTGCAAAAACGATCATGCCTGGAAAAAAGGTGGGAGCTGCAACAAAAAGAGGCCGAAAAAAATTAGAAATGAGCTCAAATAGTGAGATAAACCAACGCTCTGTCTTTGACCTCCGAAATACAAAGATTTTAATACAAACAAATAAAAATACAACAATGATCACCATTTATATAGCTCAAATACATTATAAGATTTCAATGAAGTAAAACTGATATACTTGTGAATTCTTAATGAAACTGTGTGCTTTTCGAAGCATTGAACCATATTCATCCTCTAAATTGGTTGCTAATATTGCTTGAACGGCAAAAACAGCATCCCACAATTGTGATCCTTTGTACCCCTGAGATAACATAAATTAAGATATAGTGTGCAAAGTTTTTTTGTTTTTGAATCTACAGAATGACAATATTTAACAACATAATGATCGCGAAGGGACTCAAAATAACCTGCATCTTCTTACCATCTTCAGCTATCCAGAGGTAGTCTTTTACTCTAGACAGATGCAGTTTATTTACAGGTGATTTTGGATCCTCCACCCAACAACATAACATGTTGAGCACCTGTTTCACATATCATGTATTTACAACGCGGGTTTAAACTAAAATCTGCAGATTAAAGATCTATCTAACTCATGAATAGACAATAAGATCAGCATGAAAATCACTTTTCAAAAGTAGTATTCAAATAGGAAACAATCATTTAAGTATAAGGTAATAAGTTAAGTAGAACTGAGAGAGATTCACAAAAGTCGTAAAAACACGAAACCTACAATTTCCTATATGTCGCAAAAGATGTAAATCAAGACAACAAACATAAAAAATAAACATCCAGTCCCTTCAATTATGCATGCAACGTGATTCTAGTAAAAGCTCATTTAACCAGAAAAAACAAACTATCATACAATTAAAACCTCATGAAAATCGAAATCTTAATCATACATCGTAAATACCTACAACTCTCATCCACCCAACTGAATAATTAATGACAACCATAACAATTGCTTGTAATTACCTGATTGCTCAAACACACAGATGGATTTTACCCTCGAACCCTCCGCCATCCGCCCCCAAACATGGTCATCGGCAAAAGAAAACCCCATTCTGCAGTTCGCCCCTTGATCCCTCACAACAAAACCATAATCGCCACCACCATCCTTCACCATAACCACCGCACTCCTCCACAACCATCCAGCGCTAATCCGCTACTGAAAATACTTCCGACCGACATACTCCTTCAACCGTCCACCACCGGCGACCTTAGCGAACAGTTCACCACCAGAAACATACTCCATAACATAATAGATCTTAGATTTAGTAGCTAATACCTCACGAAGCTCGACGATGTTGGGATGACGAAGGAGGCGAGTGGCGGATTCTCCGGTGGAGAACTCATGGCCATGGTAGACCTTCGCGAAGGTTCCTGTTCCAGTGAGTCTTCCTTTCTCGTATTTACCTCCGAGTAGCAGGTGTCATTGATCCTCCATTGTTGTTGATGAATCTCATAGCTCCATTGATGAATCAATTGAATTCTTCATACAGCTATTGAATCTCCTGGCGCTTTATCTGCTCTAATTTGGGTGGGGATTAGGGTTTTGTTGGTACGGTGGCACTGTAGCCACCGACCAAAGTCTTTAATAAGAACCAAGCGGCGTCGCCGGAAACTAAAAATGAATCAAGTGAATGTGTCAAAATACTGGAAGTCAACCAAAGCGTACTCAAACGCATTAATCCTCCTAAATCGTATTATTACCCTTAATTTTCTACTCATCCAATCAGGGGGTCATGTAAATGAATTAGAAGGTGAATCTGAGAATGTTTGAAGGGTGCACGTGTAGCTTATATTATTAGCACAATTGCCACTGTATTTGGAAGGAAAAGAAAGGAAAAAAAACATGTTGTCAAGCTTTAATTTTTCTTTGTTCTTTTTAGTTAAGATAGAAGGAACCAAAGGGAAAAACATTGGGTGAATTTATCCTTAAAACTTTTATCCCTAATGTCAAAAGATTTAGAAGGAAAGAATATCAAACGCTTTATAACTTCTTTTAGTACCAAACTTAAGAACACAATGCTAAAAGCAACATGTCATACATGTTACAAAAAGAGCATAGGATAGAGCTAACTGTACAAGATTTTTTATTTTCATACTTCCAACAAAAAGTTTGTTAAACCACAAACCCACACCAAAATATGATCATTAATCACTGATTCGCTATAAGTTACGATAATCAAGAGAAAGCCTGCACTCTGGCATTAATTAATCATCAAATATTCAAATGTATGCAACATTAACTACGTGATTATAAAATGCATCATGGGGTTCTATATGATGACAATTTTGGAAATTTATCAAGATCTATCAAAAGTTCAAAAGTACTATGTTTTAGCAGTGACAACAATGGATAAACAATGCACGCCCTTGCTGATCAAAGTCCCACAAATACTAAATAACTGAAACAACATTCTGATTTCTGGACAATCTATCAACCTTATATCAACCAAATCTAATACCACAAAATCCAAAAACCACACACACAGTTCACATATTTGAATTCCTTCAAAGGAATCAACCAATATGCAATCAACTATCCATCAAATACCTGACATATGGGAACAGCAGTGGATCGAGCTCGATCCAAAGGCCAAGTATAAACCGCATTGAACCGAATCCCCTGTGACCTCAAGAACACAGCCAAAGCCCTAGCTTGCCTCTTCCCATTAACCGTCAGTGCAGCTTCAGCACAACGACCACCGACCAAATCGGGCCATAACACCACATCACACTCAGCTTGACAGATCAAATACACCTCCGTCGTAGCCCTATCGTCCTCCACCGCGTCGGAAAAGCTCCGGCTAAACTGCAGCGGCGGCGACAGCATGTTGCAGGGGTCCCACACCTTGATCGACGGTGGCAGCCGCGGCGTTCCGAACGACGACGGCTGAGGAGACAACGGCGACGCTGATGCGTGACAAGGTAGGAACTCCGGCTCCTGCTCCATCACTTTCTTCATCAAATTATCATCTTCAGCTAGCAATGTTCTCGAATCATCATCTTGATCGTGATTGTTTCGATCTTCTGCTTCGATTTCTTCATCAGGTTTAGGTGGAAGAGGTGTTAATGGTGGTGATGAAGGAGAAGGTTGGGAAAAAGGGAAAATCTATCAAATCACTGTAGCAAATCACTATAGCAAATCACTGTAGCTACCGACGACACTGTAGCCACCGACATATGTCTTTAATATATATTATAATTATAATACAAATAATAATTTAAATCCCTTATTAATCGTATATTTCCATTAAAATTTTATATTTCCATTACCCTCCACCAATTTGGTTTTTACCTAAATCTTCTTCTAGTTCATTCAAATGTTTCTAGCACACAATATTATGGATTTGCATGAACACAGGCCACCATATTCCACTAATTAAACATATGAGTTTTTTAGTATTTAAGTTCCCATTGCTATCGATGCGATTAGTGGAAAGAGTATTCACATGCTAACTTCCCATTGCTTGATTTTCTTAGTGGTATTTTTTAATCAAAAAATTGAAGCAAACGTCAGATCTTAATCTCTTATAGATGTATGTGAAAAGTAGTGATAATTTCTTGGTGGTGATAAATTATGTTAAATTACGATTGGTTGATTTCTTAGTGGTGATTTATACTCTTTGAAGGAATTTAGAGATCGGAACGTATGTTCATGCTTTTACTTCAACCCATCAGTCATTCTTCTAGTCCTCTTTTGCACAAATATCACAAACAACTCCACAAAGATCATGCATAATGACGAAGACAACCGCCACGAGAGTTAACTGTATGTTCTGCGTATAATCTTGTTAGGTTTCTCAAGTTCATTATAGAAGAAACCCCTAAGGTATGTTGTATTTATGTTTGCCCTATGGACAAACACATATATTAGCACTAGTGGGTAACCCGCGCGTTGCGGCGGAGTGAAAATATAGGATTCCAAGATTAATAGGCAACTTAAATCAATCAAGTTCTTATGACTCTAATCATGAACCAACCTTTTTAGAATTTACATCTTTATTTTACGGGGTGGAAGGATATCCCAATCTGTATACATGCTCCCAGAATCTCTTTCCCTACCATCTATTAAGATACCATAGCTTGCATCAGGCCGAAGTATGAAAGTGTAGAAATGGGTTAATTGTTAGTTTCACACTCCAAATTCTTCTTGAGAGGATAATTTTGCCCTTGGTAGGATACAATCACATGAAGCTTCTTTGTTTGGGTGCCACATATATCAGGTCCAAACATGACACTTTCCAAAAAAAAAAAAAAAGTTAAAACATTGAATTGTACCATAACCAAATAACCAACAGTTCCAATACTAATAATATTAAATGATATGGAGATGTTATATTGTTAAACTTGTAAGGAGTGTCTCCACCGAATTGTTTTGGTTGACGTATCCAGACATAAGCTTAATATAACCGCCACCACACTCATATCCTGCTCAAACTTTATTGAGTACTGCAATACCAGTGTTCTATTTTTGTTGCTGAATTCTGGGATCTTTGCAGAAATAAATGTCTAGCATCAGTGGTCGTCTGAATACCTGAAAGAATGCAAGATGTTACACACAAACAAATCATGTGCATCATACCTAAACCACGAACCAAACCGTATATATATTATTTCTAAAGTTTGCAATGAACATGAGACTGGAAATGTTACCTTTGTCATTTGGATCAGCAGACCAGGAACCCGCTGTGTGCTTGAACGAACCAGCCTTTCCTTCACTTCTTTTCCAATCAGACTTCACCCACCGCTATGCCATCCATCTGTTTGAGTGTCCTAATTTACAAAAACAAAAACACCAAAAAAACTTGATTCAGAAAACCCCTAACCACTATGAAAGGGAAACCACCAAAAAAAACTTTCTCAATAGAATTAAAATATCTGCTGTTGAATAAATCAGCTGGTGCCAACTAACAGGCAAAACATTTGCCCCTCTTCTCCACAAAATCAAAACTAAATACCAAAGATCATCAAACTTGATTAGTCGATTAACAACACCAAAATGCCAAATGTAATATCAGCCAACAGTTCAGAGAACTAACCAATGGCTAAACCACATGGATCAAGCATTAGTTCAAAGACACATGATCTACCTTCAAATATATGTGCATATAAAAACCAATTTTTTTACTACATGTTCTAATATATCCACTCTTCTAAAAGATTATTTCATCGTATGAATTGTTCCTATCACACATCAAAGTATGTCTTTGACTTTTAGAAGAAAGATGGATTATGAATGGTACCTTCGCCTGCAAAGTGGGTTAATCTCTTAATTAATATCCTTAGCACTATCTTTTGCCGGTGGCCTTCCCTGCACATTAACAATCCCAAGCACAGATCAAGCATTAGTTCAAAGACACATGATCTACCTTCAAATATATGTGCATATAAAAACCAATTTTTTTACTACATGTTCTAATATATCCACTCTTCTAAAAGATTATTTTCATCGTCTGAATTGTTCCTATCACACATCAAAGTATGTCTTTGACTTTTAGAAGAAAGATGGATTATGAATGGTACCTTCGCCTGCAAAGTGGGTTAATCTCTTAATTAATATCCTTAGCACTATCTTTTGCCGGTGGCCTTCCCTGCACATTAACAATCCCAAGCACAGATCAAGCATTAGTTCAAAGACACATGATCTACCTTCAAATATATGTGCATATAAAAACCGATTTTTTTACTACATGTTCTAATATATCCACTCTTCTAAAATATATGTGAAAATAATCTTTTAGACGATGAAAAATGATTTCTGAACTAAAAGATTGGAAAGTTTAAACCTTTATCAACATTTATAAGATTCTGATACATGCCTGATCATGTATCAGAAGGGTGGGTTCATTTTTATCATGTTCTTGATTAACATACCTCAGGGAATATTGTAGTGAGGTGATTTTCCCAATCATTCAGAGTTGGATATTCACCTGGAATTGGAGCAAGTTTTCCTGCTAGGAAGTCCTGTAAGATATGACAGTTATTCTCACATAAACTTAATTATATAATCAATTGACTATTAAGGGCAGAGTCAGACCCTGAACGACAATCCAGCACAATCGATATACTTTTTCTTCCGATAGACAAAATACATAGGGACATCAAGAGCATACTCAACATATTGCTCAAAACTAATGCCATCAAATAGAGGGACTATTAGTATATAGTTAACTTGTAAACAAAATAAAATCATAGCAAACTCACCCAAAAGAATTATCAAAGACAAACGGAAGCATTCTAGCACGATTGTTGTCAGTATCCATCCAAATTTGGCTAATAAAAAAATTAGCATTCACTATATCGTTAAATATTTATTAGACAAAAATGAGTAATTAAATATTTAGGAGGTAGCAGAATACAACCTTCTCATGTTGAGATAACGATGCAGGAGGAATGGTACATACTTTAAAATCAAGTGCAGAAAGCTTAGCAAACATATTTCCATAGAACTTAGCATCCTTCTTGTTGTATTCCTTCATCTTCTCCTTCAGCAATTTATACTCCAGCTTCACATCCCTGATTACCATCAACATGTTAATAAGCTGCACAATTAACTAATAACGGCTAAAAGAAGAGTTATTAGCAGATAAACTAATCTACCTGTTATCAGGGTCGATTTCGAGCGCTTTTTTAATGTCGAGTTCTGCAAGATCCAGATCAGCAAGATGTATGTAAGCTTGAGCCCTCCTGTATAGGGCCTTTACATTCTTGCTTTCAGCTTCCAATACCTGCAAGCAATAAACCCTCTACATTAACATCCTTCTCTGGCATCCCTATAGCTACACATAACATACCATGGATCGATAGTAATTCGATAAATTAACAATAAGATTATGCCCAAACCTTGGTGCAGAGCTTCTCAGCTTGTTTGTAATCCTTCAATTTCAATTTACATGTCGTGTTGTTGAGGTTGCAGGACACCTTCAACGCTTTAGCTTGCTTCTTTTCCTCTTCACCAAAGCTAGTATCGTATTCAATGTATTTAGCAGCCTGAGAACATTAACCACCTTCAGCTCATCAACAATAAGCTCTTATTACAAATAGGTTTGCCATACATTATTTAGAACTCACTAAAGAAGGGTAAAGTACAAGAGGACGACACAATTAAAACATATCCAACATAGTAGATCAAATTAATCTCTTCCATGAATGAATCATGATCCCTTCAATTATGTCCAAGAAAACAATCTGTGAAACCCTAACAAAGAAAACATCTGATTCTGTTAATTTATCAAAACAATGCACTCGCTAAACTAACCAATTACATCAGCTCATCATCAACAAAATCTACAGTCCTCGATTTCAAATTCAATCGAAGAAAAACAACATTTTGCCAAAAGGGAACTGAAACTTGCATTGAATTGAGTCCATTCATCATCACATCCAAACACACTGACAAAATCAAGAACGTCAAACATATATCTGATGACATAAGCCAAATTCCCATGAAATTAATACCATCGATCATCTTAGATTCAAGAAAACAGATTATAACCCAAAAGCTTCAACTTTGAAGTAAACCCATTAAAGATTAAAGCAACAAGAACACCAACAAAGCTCAAAAACTCAAATCAAAGAAATCAAACCTCCAAATGTCGAGTTTCTTGCTCAAGCCTCTTCAATTCAGCCGAAATCCTATGCTTCCCTCTCGTATCAGCAGCCACCGATCTTATCGACTCCAATTTCTCCATTTGCATCGCTCAATTCCACACTCAAGTACCTATAAACACCAAAATCGCAAACCTTAAAGAATCATAAACGACTCAAATTACATACCCACCCCAGTTGAGATCGCCGGAGAATCATCCGACGACGGCGACGGTGGGAGACGGTGGGGATCGCCGGAGGACAAGAGGAGACGCGTCTTGGCGCCGGCGGAGACGGCGGAGATCTGGCGGTGGGGACGGTGGGGAGTTTCTTGAAGTGAGAGACAGATCGAATAGGGCGACGGGTTGGAGAGCACCACTGACACCATAGTATCTTGAATGGTCGTCGTGAACCCTTGCCGGAGAGGGCGACTGAGCGCAAACCCTTGCCTCTTGAATGGCGTCGTTAACCCTTGCCGAAGAGGGGACAGGTTCTCCCACTCCCTTTTTTCTGATTTCTCTCTCTCTCTTTATCAGTGTTTTGAATCTTTGAATTGGATTGAGTGTTTAAATTTTGAATCTCTTTGAATCTTTTTATGCTTTGAAGTTGTACATAGAGCTTTAAGACTTGTACATGTCTTAATTTTAAGAGATTGTATAAAATGACTCTTTTGCCCTAAAGAGTTGCTTATTAATATAGTAGTAAATGACTCATATTTTGTGCTACAGAAGAGCTTTGAACGTGAAGTTTCACCGTACAACATTTCAAATATCAAAAGGAAATAACTTTTCCAAGATTTAAAGATGATTGATTCAATTACTTTAGCCACTACTGTTAAAAAGAAGATTGACATATATATCAAAAGAAGTAATTGTAAGTACTAACACCATCACCATTGTACTTCCGAATCTTGTAATTTTCAATTTTGCATCTATTTGATATCATATTAGTTATAATGCTCTAGTTATAATTATGGTTCTTCCTTTACGCATAGTAATTGCATATGATAATATAATTACATATGTGAAATAGTATACTTACGTATATGTAAAACATTTATATATATTTAAATAGATGGTACATATGAGTATTTACGTATATGTAAATAACGTATGAGTTGAAACATGGATGACTAGTATGAGAATTTACACATATGTAAATAGCTAGATTATTAATTTGAAAAGTATGATTATTATGAATATTTACATATATGCATTTAAACATTCATATTTCGAAATTTGTTTGACTTATATAGAAAAAGTTATTACAAACATGTATGTATAATAAAATAGCATTCAAAATCATGATAACGTTTTAGGTTCATGGAGGCTCTTGCATCGTTGGTGGTTAGAATTATATGGTATGCAAGATGGGAATAATGGAGGAGGTTGGTGATGAAAAGCCGATTTTTTTTCCAACAGATATTGAGCAGGCTATATATATGTTTTAATGACGGTTGTGATTGTAGATGCTAAAGTATATATGTGTGGATTATATGAATGCGTGTATGTTTTTTATTAGGTTTTTTATTTTGTTTACCTATACGATCATTGTGAAAACTAATGATTACTATGACATTCGCATATATATAAAAAGAAAATGATTACTATGAAGATTTACATATATTCTACATGGTCTTTAAGCATGAAAAGTTGATGATCCGAGAAAATAAAAATAGAAGATCAATTTGTAAAAATTAATTATTAGTATACATATTTATGTCATTCAAAAAGAAGTATAAAGATTTACGATATGTAAATATACGATAGGATAAAAAGATGATCAGATTGAAAATTTACGTGTATGTAAAAACTAAAGAAGTAACAATTTTACATTTGCAATAGATAATAATTAATAAATTTGATTCTTATTCGATTTAAAATAATTAGATTAGAAATGATTTTGATTTTTAACAAATGTGAAAATATGTAAATATATTAGAGGGAGAGAAAGTAGGAAATATAATCAATTAATAATTAATTAACTAATTAATTAGAGAGAGAAAATTTTAGTTGATTACCATTATGTCCTTTTTATTTAATTTTTTATTTAATAATTAGAAAATAATGTGTCGTCGAGATTAGTTATTTAAGTTCTCACAGTAAATGGATTTTTGAAAAAATCTTAACATCCATAAAACCACTTTAGAACCATTGATTTATTTGACCAATGGTTAAGATTAATTAGTGACATAATTGTAATTAGATGAAAAATTAAGGAGTTGTTATTAGTCTTTTAAGGGTAGAATAGGAAAATAATATTTTTTTAAATTTGAAATCAAAACATAGTTAAAATGAATTTCTAATATCACTCTTTCCTCTCTCTGATATTTTATTATTCCAACATAAACTAAATTATAAGCATCACCCTAAAAATTATTTTTTATGTTTTGTAATAGATCGAGAAACAATTTGTTTAATATATTATCCTATATTACATATATGTATCAGTTTGTTATGTTTATGAAATACTATGATACGTATATGTAACCTAATCAAACTTTAAATTCACTAAATCATATCTCAAATCTTATGAGCATTGAAACCACAGTAATAGATCTTGCTACATATGCTCTTTACGTATATGTAACGATCACAAAATATTCCACTAGAACGAGAATTTTGATCACTGCGTTACGTATATGTATCATGTATATTAGATAAATCGAGTGTAAACGTTTACAAAAAGGGGCAAAAGGGGCGGGTAATTTGTCGATAAGGGCGGTTTTTAGCCCGCCCTATATGGCTACGCACCTTATGATATATTTTCATCAGGGGCGGTTTTCATAAGGGGCGGTTTTTGAACCTCCCCTTATGTACATCAATAAGGCGCGGTTTTTGAGCCCCCCCTTTATGTACATCAATAAGGGTGGTTTTTGAACCCCCCCCCCCCTTATGTACATCAATACAAATTTGGAACGCCCATTATTGAGGCTTTTGGATGTCTTTCTTCTTTATCAAACATCTCTTCTTCTAAACAATGTAAAGTGGACGGCTGCAACCTTGAAGTTCTTTCAAATGACTATCTCAAAAAACTCCAAATTCTGTGTTCATGCAGGGTGAGAACAGGAGACATTTTTTAACTAAGGCAGAAATAAAATCGACAAATCGAGGCTAAATGACTGGATTCCAAACGACATTATTTCATAAACAGTAAAAAAAACACCTGATAAAAACAAGAATAGCATACCTAAGTGTGAAGCCACAGAGGGGGAAAGAAAGAAGAGGATAACAAGTTGGTAGATATTCCTGTAGTACGAGACTATTCGGATGTATACCGTAACGACTTGTCCAGTATGCCTCCTCCACGCCAAGTGGAATTTCGTATAGAGTTGGTTCCTGGAGCTACGCCAGTAGCAAAAGCACCGTATCGGTTGGCACCATCAGAAATGAAAGAGTTATCTAGTCAATTACAGGAACTACTGGAGAAGGGTTTATTCGGCCGAGTCACTCACCATGGGGAGCACCGGTATTATTTGTCAAAAAGAAAGACGGGTCGTTCTGTATGTGCATCGATTATCGTGAGCTGAACAAATTGACCGTAAAAAACCGATATCCTCTTCCTAGAATCGACGATTTGTTCGATCAGCTGCAAGGAGCCTCGTATTTCTCCAAGATTGACCTTCGATCGGGATACCATCAACTAAGGGTTTTTGAGGATGACATACCGAAAACAGTGTTTAGGACTCGTTATGGGCACTATGAGTTCTTAGTCATGCCGTTCGGACTGACTAATGCACCAGTTGTGTTCATGGATCTGATGAATCGAGTGTGCAAACCTTACTTGGATAAGTTCGTGATCGTATTCATAGACGATATAGTTTTATCAGGGGCGGTTTTCATAAGGGGCGGTTTTTGAACCTCCCCTTATGTACATCAATAAGGCGCGGTTTTTGAACCCCCCCCCCTTATGTACATCAATAAGGGGTGGTTTTTGAAACCCCCCCCTATATACATCAATACAAATTTGGAACGCCCATTATTGAGGCTTTTGGATGTCTTTCTTCTTTATCAAGCATCTCTGCTTCTAAACAATGTAAAGTGGACGGCTGCAACCTTGAAGTTCTTTCAAATGACTATCTCAAAAACTCCAAATTCTGTGTTCATGTAGGGTGAGAACAGGAGACATTTTTTAACTAAGGCAGAAATAAAATCAACAAATCGAGGCTAAATGACTGGATTCCAAATGCCATTATTTCATAAACAGTAAAAAAACACCTGATAAAACAAGAATAGCATACGTAAGTGTGAAGCCACAGAGGGGCAATTAACTCTGTCGAATCCGCAACTGTATTACCTCAAAAATTCAACAAAAAACTAAAATTTAAGGTTAGATGACTAAAATTCGAAGGACATTATTGAATAATTTTCAAAAGAAGCTGATAAAAACAAGAATGGCTAACCTAACTTACGTACAGAATGGCAACATCATCCTCTCATGGAATCTTCAATGTAATCACAATGAATATGTACATGTCAATGACTTGAACGCAAATGACATTATTTCATAAAGGCAAAGAGAAAAACACTTACCTGATTTGTGTTGAAGTCATAGAAGTGGGCAATTTCTCAAGAGACGAACCCTCTATCGTATCCGTAACCTCAGAAAAAATGAACAAATTCGAGGCTAAAATACTTGAATTGGAACAATATTATTTCTTAAACAACAACAAATACCTGATAGAAATGAAAATAACTTACCTAATTTAAAGAGGGGGAGGCGGTGGTGGAGAAGGGGCGGGGGTGGGGCGGCGCCGAAGGAAGAAAGAGGAGTGTTGAGGCAGTGGTGGAGCGGGGGAGGGGGTGGGGGCGTGTCGAAGAAATAAGTAGGAGGGGGAGGCGGTGGTGGAGAAGGGGTGGGGGTGGGGGGCTGCGCCGAAGGAAGAAAGAGAAGGGGGAGAAGCGGCGAGGGGTGCAAATGGTAGTGCGGAAGCGGATGGGGTGGGGGCGGTGGTGGAAGAACCAACGAGGTGAGGGCGGTGGTGGTGTCGAAAAACTGATGGAAGGTGAGGGTGAAGAGGAGCCATTTTTATGAGGGAAACAAAATGTTTAGTGTTATATGGGCTCATAAGGGGCGAGTATGTATCATAAAAGGCAGGTGGGTCATAAGGGGTGGTGTTGGCTCATATGAGGCGGTTTTTATTGTGTTATAAGGGCGTTTTTTTGTATTATAAGGGGTGGGTTTTTGTGTTATAAGTGGCGGTTTGGGATGAAAAGGGGCGGTTCTAATACCCGCCCCTAAAGGTATATATTAAATATTCAGTAGCACATAAGGGGCGGTTTAAAACCGCCTCTAAAGGTAGTACGTGTGACAACCCGGAAATTTTTTTTTTATATAATATGTGATTTTACAAATTTGTTTTTATATTTTTATTATTATTTAATAATAATATTAATAATAATAAAATAATGATAACATTAATAATAATAATAATGATAATGATAATAATAATAATGTAAATAATAATAATAATATTTTTTTTATAATAATAATTTATAAAACGTTTATTAAATTTTGAAATAATAATTTGAATAATAATGTTCAGGGGTTAAATTGCCAAATTTGAAAGTTTAAAATAAAGGTTTCAGCATGAAATAATAAGTTTTAAATCGCAGGGACTATTGTGTAACTTTTGAATTTTCAAAACCAACCCCCCTTCCCCCCCCCCCCCCCCCCGTTTTCCCGGCCACCGCCGGCACCAATTCTGGCCAAACTCCGGCGGCTCTCCACGGCCAAACCACTCGATTTTAACTCGATTAAATTGTCCCGACATTTTCTCGTGGGTGATTCGACCTAATACACCACTGAAATTTAATAATTTCGGTGCTATCTTTACCGAACCCACTCAACCCGATTTCTTCGGCCGACCACCCACTAATCGACCACTAAAAGCTCCACTATGATTAAATTAAAAGAGCACTTACGATCATTTGATCGTTTATAAATTGATAGTGAACTCAATTCGATCTGAAAAACATTGAAACATCCATTTCGATTAACACCTTTGGCCGCGACCTGCAACTCAATTGGAACCCCACTTAAACACGTTACAAACCCAAATTAACAGAGGGCTTTCAACCCTTAACATAATTCGAAGCTTCCTGTGTAATCAATTTGGTTTTCATCAGTAATTCATCGACATTCGAACTCAGCTAAGCCGCGACCTGTTCTTCGACGATTTGAACATCTCGAGCATCGAAATAGGTAATTGAAGCTACCTACAAACTCGTTTTTATGCAGGATTAAAAGCCCTATGTTTAATTCCATTATCATAACCGATTGATGGATCAATTTGATCCAAGACCGATTAGGGTTCATCGGTTTGGGGAAATGGGGTATAATATGTTTAAGTGAATTTAGAAAGGGCTTCTATCGCGGCCTTGTGCCTTTGGTTCACTGGTTATGTTGTGGGAGTGTGGAGGTGTGGTCGCGGGTTCGAACCCGGCCACCAACCTATTATTTTTAAAAGCCTTTTTGGCCATTTAAAAAAATACAGAAAATAATTAAAAATTATAAAAATAATATTTATAAACTTTGTTCATTTTAGAAGCTATATAATTATTTCTGAAAAATTATTTCTTTAAAAACCTTATTTATTTATTTATTTAATTATTATAAATGTTATAAAATATTATTTAAAAATAATATAAATAACCATTTTATAAATAGACTTTAAGTGATGATTTAAAGTATTAATCCATTAATTGAACGCCATATTATTTTTAATTATGGATAAATTATAATAATTGTGGAAATTTAAAAACCTTATTTATTTATTTAAATAAATATTACATATGTGATAAATTATGATCCTTATAAAAGTGGATTTTTAATAATAATTAAATCATCAAAATTATTTATGGATGTTATATTATTTATGGATTTATCCTGATAATATAAATACAAATTAGATTTTTTTTTAAATTTAAATATTTATAAATCTTACAAAAATTAAATATAAATTTACATATTTAAATAACGTCTGAGATTTATTTGGAACATAATGATATGTTAAAATCATTATTAAACTAATTAAATATTATGAAATGTAAATCTTTAGTTATTAACGAATTAACAAAATAACTAAACGATTTAATTATATGTTTATAACAAATTCCAGAAAACCAAACCCTAGATCAATTGAACACCAGATTATGAATTTGTATTTATTTACTTATGTGAATTACAATTCCTTAGGAGGAATTTACTAGCTTATCAACATCACACGAGAACTGAGGTGAGTTCAAGCCCCACTGTTTTACTAAGTCTCTTTTGGGTGAGTTCAGGCCCCACTATTTTACTAAATCTCTTTTGGGTAAGTTCATTTTATTAAAACTCTTTTGGGGAGATAGCATACTGGTAATGTTACAAACGTTTTCATTATATATTTAAGATGTGTATGATATTAATATAGTGTTGTTTATCATTATAAAAGTCCTCACACTTTCGAATTGTTAATATTGGATAGCGGGGAAAGTTGGGTAGTACTACTGGGTGTGACGAGCCCCACCTGTGTGACTTGAGGTCAACCGGGTGCAATTTGTCCTATGTATATTTGTCACGATATGGAGACGTCGTGACAGGAGGCAAACATAACACAGTCAACTTCAATGTCGAAATCACTATTTAATATCGTTTGTGAATGGGCTAGCTAGCCATTACAATGCACATGCTTAAATATATGCTGTTGTTAAACTGGGATGTTTAACTGTGAACTCTTGAACTGATCAACCATTGGATTGATACACGCTATTGTTAAACTATGATGTTTAACTGTAAACTCTTAAACTGATCAACCGTTGGGTTGATACACGCTATTGTTAAACTGGGATGTTTTAATGCAAGCTCTCGAACTAATCAACCATTGGGTTGATTACTCTTTTGTTAAACTGTGATGATTAAACGCAAACTCTTGAACTTACCAACCATTGGTTGATATACACTTTTGTTAAACTATTTTGTTTAAACGCAAACTCTTGAACTCACCAACCGTGTGTTGACTTTTAGTATGCTATTCTCAGGTC
This sequence comes from Flaveria linearis, assembly GCA_024085815.1. Classification (NCBI taxonomy): domain Eukaryota; kingdom Viridiplantae; phylum Streptophyta; class Magnoliopsida; order Asterales; family Asteraceae; genus Flaveria; species Flaveria linearis. Next base: position 27,429,223 of record CM044018.1, read on the forward strand.
ATTAAATCTGGACTGCTGTTAGGAGCACTACACGGGTCAAGCATGCATCCTAACGCTTAAACAATTATACATTTGTTTATCTCTATATTTTGGGTTTGTTTTATTTGTTTAAACGCTTCCGCATGAATTATAAAGTTTAAACTTTGGTTTGTTATGTTAAACGTTGCATATAGAGTCGTTCCAAGTAACTATTGACTGTGATCCTGGTTTGCTCACCCCTCCGTGATAGATTCCAGACCCGGAATTTGAGGGTGTGATAGTACGAATCCCCATGCCAGACGGGGAGGTACTCAGGATTCAAGGAGAACGATCGGAAGAACCCTAGATCTTATCTCTTGCATGAAGACACGTCGATGTTTACGAAAGCAGTGTTACGCGTTTCTGGCCCATGTAGTGGAAAAGAAAGAAGAGGATAACAAGTTGGTAGATATTCCTGTAGTATGAGACTATTCGGGTGTATACCCTAATGACTTGTCCAGTTTGCCTCCTCCACGCCAAGTCGAATTTTGTATAGAGTTGGTTCCTGGAGCTACGCCAGTAGCAAAAGCACCGTATCGGTTGGCACCATCAGAAATGAAAGAGTTATCTAGTCAATTACAGGAACTACTGGAGAAGGGTTTTATTCGGCCGAGTCACTCACCATGGGGAGCACCGGTATTATTGTCAAAAAGAAAGACGGGTCGTTCCGTATGTGCATCGATTATCGTGAGCTGAACAAATTGACCGTAAAAAACCGATATCCTCTTCCCAGAATCGACGATTTGTTCGATCAGCTGCAAGGAGCCTCGTATTTCTCCAAGATTGACCTTCGATCGGGATACCATCAACTAAGGGTTTTTGAGGATGACATACCGAAAACAGTGTTTAGGACTCGTTATGGGCACTATGAGTTCTTAGTCATGCCATTCGGACTGACTAATGCACCAGTTGTGTTCATGGATCTGATGAATCAAGTGTGCAAACCTTACTTGGATAAGTTCGTGATCGTATTCATAGACGATATACTTATCTACTCCCGATCGAAAGAGGACCATGAGGAACACCTTCGGGCAATACTGAGTCTATTACAAGAAGAGAAACTTTTCGCTAAGTTCTCGAAGTGCGAGTTTTGGCTTCGAGAAGTGAAATTTTTAGGACACGTGGTGAATGAAAATGGGATCCACGAAGATCCCGGAAAGATTGAAGCAGTGAAGAAATGGGATGCACCCCAGACACCTTCAGAAATACGACAATTCTTAGGATTGGCCGGATACTATCGACGTTTCATCGCGAATTTTTCAAAGATCACTCAACCATTGACACTGTTGACTCAGAAAGACTAGAAGTTTGATTGGGGACATACACAAGAACAAACGTTCCAAACACTGGAAGAAAAGTTGTGCAATGCACTAATATTGTCCCTCCCAGACGGAACTGATGATTTTGTGGTGTACTGTGATGCTTATCAAGGATTGGGTTGTGTGCTAATACAGAAGGATAAGGTGATTGCCTACGCTTCACAACAACTTAAGGTGCATGAAAAGAACTATACGACTCATGACTTGGAGTTGGGCGCTGTGGTATTTGCACTCAAGATATGGAGGCATTACTTGTATGGAACCAAATGCATCATCTACACAGATCATAAGACCCTCCAACATATTCTGGATTAGAAGGAACTTAATATGCGTCAGCGACGTTGGGTAGAACTACTTAGCAACTACGATTGTGAAATCCTGTATCATCCGGGGAAAGCAAACGTGGTGGCTGATGCTCTAAGCCACAAAGAACATGTGAAACCACTACGTGCTCGAGCATTAGGATTGACTATTCAAACGAATCTGAAAGCCCAGATCCTAATTGCACAAAGTGAGGCGTTGAAAGAAGAAAATATTGCGGGAGAAGAATTTCGAGGGTTGGATAAACAAATGATTTGCAGGGAAGATGGCTTATAGTATTTCATGGATCCTATATGGGAACCCAAATGGGGAGATGTCCATACCCTAATCATGGATGAAGCGCACAAGACACGATATTCTGTTCATCCGGGTGCAGACAAGATGTACCATAATCTTAAAGATTTGTATTGGCGGCCAGGCATGAAGAAAGACATTGCTATGTATGTAAGCCGATGCTTGATGTGCTCGAAAGTTAAAGCTAAACATCAGAAACCATCAGAATTACTGCAGCCACCGGAAATTCCTGAATGGAAATGGCAAAACATAGCCATGGATTTTATTACCAAACTTCCTAGAACGAGTAGTGGGCACGACTCGATATGGGTCGTAGTGGATCGGATGACAAAGTCAGCTTATTTCTTACGGATCCGAGAGGATTACAAGATGGACAAGTTGGCGAGATTGTACATAAAGGAGGTCATGACACGGTACGGAGTACCGGTGTCGATCGATGGACAAGTTGGCGAGATTGTACATAAAGGAGGTCATGACACGGTACGTAGTGCCGGTGTCGATCATATCCGACCGTGACAGCCGATTTACTTCACGATTTTGGCAAACACTGTAGAAAGTGATGGGCACTCGATTAGATATGAGTACCGCCTATCACTCGCAAACAGACGGCCAAAGTGAATGAACGATACAAACATTGGAAGACATGCTCAGGGCTTGTGTAATCGATTTTGATGGTAACTAGGACACTCATCTACCATTGATTGAGTTCTCTTACAACAACATCTACCATACGAGCATTGGATGCACTCTATTTGAAGCATTGTATGGGAGGAAATGTAGATCCCCAGTTTGTTGGGCAGAAGTTGGTGAGAGCCAGTTGACAGGCCCAGAGATCATTCAAGAAACAACAGACAATATTTTCCAAATCAAAGACAGACTAAAAGCTGCCAGAGATCGCCAAAAGGGCTATGCCGACAACCGTTGGAAGCTTCTAGAATTCAATGTTGTGGATCGAGTTTTACTCAAAGACTCTCCTTGGAAAGGGATCGTTCAATTTGGAAAAAGGGAAGTTAGCCCCAAGATACGTAGGACCATTCAAATCACGGATAGAATCGGTCCAGTGGCATATCGACTAAGGTTGCCACCAGATCTCAGTGGTGTACACGATACGTTTCACGTGCATTTTATCAGGAATCAAAAATTGACCGAGACGTCCCCGGTGAAAAGAAGGCTGATCAGTAGTAGTGTCTAAGCGGAAGGGTTGGCGCTTTGAGCTACCTATTTTTTGTGATCAAACCTCAAGAAGTGTTTGGTGGATGAAACTCTTCATGTACCAATTGAGGAAATCAAGATCGATGAAAAGCTTTATTTAATCGAAGAACCTATAGAGGTCATGGACCGAAAGGTCAAACAATTAAGACGCAGCAAGATACAGATCCTTGAGGTGTGAATCTCGTGCGCGGAGCAGCCGAAGGTAGCTCTGTACTTCTGCAGTCGTGAATCTGTTGTTCACGTGACTGGGTCTGTGTGCGACTGAGTCTATGCGATTGTGTGAGTCGTGCGACTAAGTCTATGCGATTGTGTGAGTCGTGCGACTGAGTCTATGCGATTGTGTGAAGCGTGTGATTGAGTCAATGCGGATGAATGTGTGCGATTAAGCATGTATCGCACTACTGAATGCCTAGTCACACGAATGGAGGTTCAGTCGTACGAATGAAGCTGATTCGTACGAATGAAGGTTGATTCATACGTATGGATGTTGAGTTGTGCGATTGGGTGTTGTATGGTACGACTGAATGCTGAGTCGCACAAATGAAGGTTCAATCGTACGAATGAAGCTGATTCGTACGAATGAAGATTGATTCATGCGGATGGAGTGTTGAGTCGTGCGTCTGGTCCTGTCGTGCGATTGGAGTTGTTGTGTGTGAGTTTCTTCTTGTGTGTGGTGTGTGTTTGTCGTGTGATGTTAAGGTGACATCGACACGGGTACCATTGCTAATGACAATCTTTAGAATTGACGCTATCAAACTTATTAATGTTATTTCAAACCAAATCAACATAACATTTTACAATTAACAACAATCGATTTACAACGCAAATATTTACTAAGTATTTCTCTGATAACAATGAAACTTTACACAAATATCATCGGCAATGGCAACGGTTTCTAGTACTTGGATCTACATAAGATCTAATACATATGTATGCTTGTGTGCGTTACACGCGACCGAACCGATACAACCTGAACCGATCAAACGTTACTATATGCTTTATACATATCCTTAATGCTTAACATAACTGTCAATAGGTGTTTGACCGTTCATTGCATACTACATTTAGAAACTTTCATCATTCATACTTACCACCTAACAAGTGAGTTTCGTGGCCCCTTTTATACTTATTCAATACTTCAGTTATTTACAAACATGGGGGAAAAGTATGCTTACCCATTTTTATGCTGTTCAACCTACAATTCTTGGAATCAACGTGTTACTGTTTAGTGAGTACTTACCTGATACATACATGAGTCGCTGTGTGGTACTTTCTTTATAACCATTTAATTCCGGTGCTGGAACTGACGGATAGGTATTGGTAGTACTACTGGGTCGACACCCCCGCCCTTGTTTGCCGGTATACTAGTTGATACTAACAATGGCCAGGAACGGGCCCTTGGGTGAATATATTCCGACAAGTTGTTGTGTGTACGTCATTAGGTTTGGTTGTAAAGCTCATGGTTATGTGATTTTGCTTACTTATAACTGTATACATGGTATTTCGCAAAACTACTATGCAACATCAATTTACTTACTATTTAAAACTGCGAGCTCACCAATAATTTTGTTGACCATTTTGAGCTTATCTTTTCAGGTGATAATGCTAATTGAAGATCTAGGTATGCTGCCTTAGTGGAGACCCTAGGTTGCATTTTGAGACTATACAATACTTGACAAACATTCTTTTGAAACATTGTAGTCTGATTACATACAATTATTTTTTTGATACCTGTTCCCGGGTTGTGGGAATTACATTACAATGTTAATATTTTTGGTTATGTGAATCAATTACAAGTTTGTGCTTATGGCTATGTTATCGTGAATATTGACTAAACACGACATAAGTCTCCTTTGTGTAGGGTGTCGTCATGACATGCTTTATCATCAATTACATATATTGCATCTCTATTATTAACAATGTGTTATGACGATCCCGTCTCGTTACATCCCCGTGTTTCCGCTCTCAGCGGGGGTGTGACACTGGCTGCTCTGATCAATGAGCATGTGCAGGCGGCAGTGGCTGCAGTGCACGCTACACAAATGCCCACTTCACAGCCAGCAGGTAAATGATATAAGTGACTCGACAAACACTCTAGTTGCTTGTTTAAACCGTTAACCTAAACAATTTTGATTTGTTGAAACAGGACCCCCACCCTGTACTTACAAAGCTTTTCTAGATCGTAAGCCTCACACCTACAATGGAGCTGAAGGTTCTGTTGGACTAGTTAGGTGGTCCGAGAAGACTGAATCGGTCTTCGCCAAATGCAACTGCCAATCGGTTGATCGAGTAAAGTACACGACCGGGACTCTCGAGGGCGCAACACTTTCTTGGTGGAATGCCCACGCCAAATGTCGGGTTAGGCGATGGCCAACGACTTACCCTGGGATGAGTTCAAGGCAATGTTGACTGAGGTGTATTTCCCTCGTGATGAGGTGCAAAAACTAGAAATGGAGCTGTGGCGTCTAAAGATGCAAGGTTCTGAGATTGAGGCCTACACTACCAGGTCCCACGAGTTGGCAACATTGTGCCCCAGGATGGTGACCCCGATGCACAAAAGAATAGAGTTGTATCTGCGTGGTTTGGTTCTAGAAATCCAAAGCATGGTCACTGCCTCCAACCCTACTACCATTCAACTAGCAATTCGGTTGGCTCACAAGTTGACCGACCATGTAGTGGCACAAGATAAACTGCCAAAACGGGGTACGGTGGCTAGTGTACCAACGGTGACGAGTGTATCAGACAATAAACACAAGTGGGATGGTCCAAAGAATAAGGGATCAACTTCAGGCAACCAGCAGCAGCAACAATATCAACAACAATCGAGGTTTCAATCAGACCACCACTACCAACAAAGGACAAGGAGGATACGTGGGAAGGTATCCTAAGTGTAACCGTTACAACTACCATCACACCGGCTAGTGTGATAACTTCAAATGTCAAAGGTATGGAAAGTTGGGACACGTGATGTAGGACTGCCGTGGCGAGCTGATGAAAAAGCCACAGCAACTACAAGAAACACCTAAGGGCTGTTTCGAGTGTGGGAAAGAAGGACACTATAAGAGAAACTGTCCTCAGCTAAGGAAAAATGGAAAAGATACGGGAAACAACGGGAACAGCAATAATAATACGGGGAATGGTGGAAACTATGGTGGCAATAATGGTGGAGTTAAAGGAAGAGCCTTCATTATGGGTTCAGGTGACGCTTTAAACGACCCTACTACTGTTACTGGAAAACTTCTTGTTAATGGTTGTTTTGCTACTATATTATTTGACACTGGAGCCGATAGGAGTTTCATTTCCACTAAATTTAGTAGTCTTATTAATGATATGCCCTCTATCTTGAATATCACCTCTACCGTAGAGTTAGCTGATGGTAAACAAATACACATCATGCACGTTCACAAGGGTTGTAAGATAGAACTGGCCGGACATGTTTTTGACAGAGATCTTATGCCCATTACACTCTGGAGCTTTGATGTGGTTGTGGAAATGGATTGGCTATCCAGGAAGCAAGCAGAGGTAGTGTGCCATAAGAAGATTGTATGCATTCCCCTTGAGGATGGCGAAATTCTTTTAGTCAAGGGCTAAAGGAGAGGTACAGTGATAGGCATCATATCAATCATGAAAGCGCAGAAGATGCTACGTAAAGGCCGACTAGCTATATTGGCCTTGGTGATTGACAAACAACAAGAGAAAAGGAATATGGAAGATGTTCCAGTGGTTCGTGACTTTCCAGAGGTGTTTCCAGAGGACCTACCTAGATTACCACCTCATCGCCAAGTGGAATTTCAGATTGAGTTGACTCCTGGCGCGGCCCCAATCGCTAGAGCACCTTATCGATTAGCACCGAATGAATTATAGGAGTTGTCGGCACAACTTCAGGAACTGCTAGATAAGGGCGTTAAAACGACCTTGCTCATCACCTTGGGGAGCCCCTGTCCTCTTTGTTAAGAAGAAGGATGACTCATTCTGGATGTGCATTGACTACAGGGAGTTAAACAAGGTCGCAGTCAAGAGCTAATATCCTTTACCTCATATTGATGATCTGTTTGATCAACTTTAGGTATCTAGCTACTATTCTAAGATTGATTTAAGATCGGGCTATCATCAGTTGCGATTCCGAGAGGAAGACATCTCGAAGACGGCATTCAAGACTCGCTATGGCCATTATGAATTCTTGGTCAAGCCGTTTGGTTTGACTAATGCACCAGCGGTGTTCTTGGATCTCATGAAAAAAGTATGCAAACCATACCTTGATCAGTTTGTTATTGTGTTTATTGATGACATATTGATCTATTCCAAGACCGAACAGGAACACGAAGAGCACCCATGATTGATCTTAGAATTGTTGAAGAAGGAGCAAGTATATGCTAAATTCTCTAAGTGTGACTTCTGGATACGAGAGGTGCAATTTCTGGGTCACATTGTGAATAGAAAGGAATCCATGTAGACCCTGCAAAGGTGGAAGCAATTAAGAATTGGATGGTTCCTAAGACGCCTAGTGAGATACGTCAATTCCTTGGATTGGCAAGATACTATCGATGCTTCATTGAGGGATTTTCTAAGATTGCTCAACCTCTCGCTGCCTTGACACATAAAGGTACAATGTTTAAATAGGGAGAAAGCCAAGAATCATCCTTTCAATTGTTGAAACAGAAACTCTATAACACACCGATAATGGTATTACCAGAAGGGACGGATGATTTTGTGGTGTACTGTGATACGTCCATTAAAGGACTGGGTTGTGTCTTGATGCAGCGAGATAAGGTGATAGCCTATGCCTCGAGACAACTGAAGCTTCACGAAAGCAACTATACCACCCACGACTTGAAATTGGGTGCAGTGGTTTTTTCCTTGAAGATCTGTACGATACCAAATGCGCTATTTACACCGATCACAAGAGTCTTCAGCATATCTTTGAACAAAAGGAGCTAAATATGAGGAAAAGACGTTAGGTGGAGTTACTGAATGACTATGATTGTGGTATCAAGTATCATCCAGGGAAGGCAAACATGGTTGCCGATGCACTACGCAGGAAAGAGACAGCTAAGCCTAGGCGAGTGCGAGCTTTACAACTTACTATCAGTACTCAATTTCCTGAACAAATTAAGGAAGCACAGACAGCAGCATTAAAAGCAGAAAATATTATGTCTGAATCATTGCGTGGGATGGATAAACAGCTTGAGGTGAAAGCTGACGGGATTCGTTACTTCATGGACAGACTTTGGGTGCCTGCCTATGGAAATTTGAGAGATTTGTTATGAGTGAGGCGCACAAATCCAAATACTCAATACATCTAAGTTCAGACAAGATGTATCATGACCTAAAGGCATACTATTAGTGGCCTAGCATAAAGGCAGATATAGCTACCTATGTGAGCAAGTGTTTAACCTGCTCCAATGTCAAAGTCGAGTATCAGAAGCCATTAGGATTACTACAAAAACCCTAGATTCATTTATGGAAGTGGGAGCATATTTCTATGGATTTCATTACCAAATTACCCAGGACTCCTAATGGTTATGACATGATATGGGTAATTATGGATAGGTTGACTTAGTCTGTTCACTTCTTGGCAATAAAGGAAACGGATAAGATGGATAAGATGACTCGAATCTATCTGAAGGAAGTAGTCTCTCGGCATGGAGTGCCAATCTTGATCATTTCTGATCGTGATGCTTGCTTGATTTCTCATTTCTGGTAGTCGTTATAGAAATTTCTGGGTACACGCTTAGACATGAGCACTGCATATCATCCTTAGACTGACGGACAGAGTGAGCGCACTATACAGACCTTGGAAGATATGTTATGAGGTTGTGTGATAGCTTTTAGGAATAATTGGGAAGTTCATTTACCTTTGGTAGAATTTTCCTATAACAACAGCTACCACACTAGTATTCAAGCGGCACCGTTTGAGGTATTGTATGGGCGAAAATGTTGGTCATCGATCTGTTGGGCAGAAATTGGTGATAGTCAATTAACTGGCCCTAAATTGGTACATGAGACCACTGAGAAGATAGTACAAATAAGAAATCGTATGGCAGTAGCCCGAGACAGACATAAGAGTTACGCGGATAAACGAAGGAAACCTATAGAGTTTCAAGTCGGCGATAGAGTTTTGTTAAAGGTCTCACTATGGAAAGGCGTAATTCGTTTTGGGAAACAAGGGAAACTTAACCCACGCTATGTTGGACCATTCGAGATCATCGAGAGAATTGGCCCGATGGCATACTGATTAAGGCTACCAGATTCGTTAAGTGGAATCCATGATGTATTCCATGTCTCGAATTTAAAGAAATGTTTAGCTGACGAGTCTTTGATTGTACCACTCGAGGAAGTACAAGTTGATGAGCAGTTATGATTCATTGAAGAACCGGTTGAGGTAATGGATCGAGAGGTCAAGACCTTGAAACAAAGCAAAATTCCAATCGTCAAGGTTTGCTAGAAGAAACATGGACCGGAGTTCATGTGAGAATGTGAGGATCAGATGAAGCTCAAGTATCCATATTTGTTCAAAACAACGACCACTGCCGGTGAAGGTAATGATTAAATTTCAGGATGAAATTTATTTCAACATGGGGATAATGTCACAACGCACCCAAAACTCATTTGATTTTGATTTCTTTCTTATGCCAATACAGTAGACCAGTGATGTAACTCAACCATGTAATGCAATTTTCAGGACAAAAATTCCTTCAACACGTGGATAATGTGACATCCGGTAATTTTCCGTTACCAAACTCCAATAGTTCCATTAAGGCTTGCATACACATGTCATGAGCACACACTATGTGTCATTGAATGTTGGTATTATATATGATAAACTGATAATAATTTAACCAATAATTTGATTATTAAGTTATGCTTATTTGCCTACATGACTTAAACTTTAATTGTGAATTTTACCTTGTAACGTGCCAACGTGTTATATTTATTTTGTATATTTTGCGATTAGTGAAAATTATACATAATTATTATTGTTAGTTTATTATGCTTGTGTTTTGTAGTGGAAAACTAATTGAAAAGTGCTAAAAGATTAGTTTTTTATAAAGTATAAACAATAGGGGCTTAAATGGTAAATGTAGTTAAAACTAATTAAACAAAAACCCAACCCTAGCCCCCACCCTCCCCTCACTGCGATCACCCCCGTCATACACTCATTGTGAGATTTCAAGGAAGAAAAAATGAGTAAGCATCGGTATTGGTTGGTTCCAAGGATTACAACACGTTAGAAACTTCAATTCTTGATCGTTACGTGATTTAAGGTTAGATTTTGATTAGTTTTTCATGGTTTTGGGTGTTGGCCAAACCCTAGTTCGAAATTGGTGATGAATGTTGAATTTTGTTTTGTTTGATGATTGTATGATGTTAGTTAGGTTGTATTGATGTTAGTTTACGTGGATTATACAAGAAATTCATGGTTTTGATGCGTTGTTCATACCTTACTAATATACTAACTTTATTTCATGAACTTGATGATTTGATGATGAATTGATGATGTTAGGATGTTAACGATGTTGTATGAATATTGGGATTATGATTATAATGCTAAAAATCCAAGAATTGATCATGTAGTTCATATCTTGCTAAAAGTAGAAACTTTTGGATATGAGATTTATGAATTATGGTGATTTGATGATGTTGGTCACGTCTAGATGTCAGTATGGACTTGATTAGGTATGTTGTTGATGAATTCATGAAAGAATTGAGTGTTGAATTAACATTGGGATATTACTTTCCCAAAACGGGAAACTTTAATTCATAAAATCATTGGATGTTGTGAATTGGACATGTTTATGATGCTAGGATCATGATAGGATGGTTATTGATGATGTCCAATATGTTGATTATGTTAATTGGTTTGTTTGGATGGTTGATGAACTAGTTGGAAGAATCTAGGTTGCTAGGAAATATGCATGAATAAAAGTATGATGTTTATACCAAATCTGTGTATGATGGATGATGTTGTTCATATGACTTAGGATGTACAACATGGATTACTGTTTATGATTAGGAAGTCATGATTGGGATTGGAATTAACCATTGCTATGAATGTTGAATTGTATGAAACTGGTGATCAATATGATTATGCTAAATTGAAGTAGTGTAAGGATCCTGTTAGAACTAGAGCTGATAATAGGATATACATGGATTACTTGAATGATTATCGTATATGATACATTACGACACTAGATTAAATGGGAATTAAACTAATATGTCACCAACGGTCAAACAGGTCAACTAGGTCAAATGAGTCTTGTTTTCTAAAACCTTTGGTCAATGTGTTAATTGTGCACTTAGTGTTGTTAGAGATTCTGTGTACACGTACTTATGTACTTGCGTGTTCTAGGTAACCTATGATGGTTGTCTTTCTCTCTCTCAAGTTAGCTTTAATATTATTCGAGTGCACACCAGGTGAGTTCATGCACCACTTTTTATACACTCTCTTTTGGGGGAGATAACACGCTTGTTTACGAACGCATCACTGTCGTAAGTTGTGTAAGTTTAACATAGTGTAATTTAGCTTAAAATTCCTCACACTTTTGGATTGTTAATATTATTAACTAGCGGGAAATGCTAGGTAGTACTACTGGGCCTGAAAAGCCCCACCTGTGCGACTCGAGGTCAAACGGGTGCAATATTTTCCTAAACACAAACATCATCATAACTTGGTAGGTTGTGATGGGAGGAAACAAACGAAACACATGTCAGCTTCGATCGCGAAATCACTATTGTTATTACTTGTGAATTTATATTAGCTATCTAGTTCAATGCACCTCTTATATTTTATAACTGTTATTATTTTTATTAAACCCAAACCCTTGAACTCACAAACCATTATGTTGACTTTTTAGTATGCTATTCTCAGGTCGTTAACTCTAGCTATCAATAGGAGCACATCACATTCCAGCATGCTTTGCAATACTTCTTATTGTGTCAAGACATTTGTTCTATTACTTTTAAGTTTTAAACAATGGTTTGGCGCGTGTTTTTTGCCAATTTACATTTTCAGTACCTTGAGTTGAACTTATTTATAAAACGCTTTTGTAAATGTTTTAAAGTTACAAACTCTGATTTATTTTATACGTTGCATATAGTGTCGTTCTGAGTAACTAATGACTGGGATCCTGGTTTGTTCACACGCCTCGCAGTAAAACCTCGCACGTGGATTTTAAAGGTATGACATATAAACTCCCATAATCATTAACAGCTTTCCTAAAATCTCTCATTCTCTCTCCTAATTAGTTTGACTAATACTTTTTTTAACAAACACAAAAACAAAATCAAATTAGTTTTTGTATTAGGACGAACCATGATAAAAAATCTTCTTTAGTAAAAACAAATGCCAGGCTTACATATACATGACTCGTAGTGTTACATATATGTAACCACGTTAAATGACATATATGTATTTGTAACTATCAAAGTTACATATATGTACCTCACAAGCTTACATATATATGACTTGGTACATATATGTAATATATTTAAATACATAAATTGAAATCTTCCTTTAAGAAAACATTTCTGAGACATACATGTAACAATGAGGTTACATATATATGCAATGAAAAAGATACATATATGTAACCCATGATTTTATATTTGTAAATATGTGGGTTATGTATATGTAATCGTTAATTATATGCTAATAAGCCCGAATCTTCTCATCAAAATACTTAGGGTTGGTCAAACATTATTACATATATGTAAACAACAATTTAAAAATTACATACATAAAATCAAATACAACGAGCATGGTTAATCAAATGGAAGAAAAACTCATAAAGATTAACTAACGTTGATTTAAGCGAATACTTGAAAAGATCAATAGGATGTTGCAATCTTTCTTTCTGTTCTTGTTGAAACAAATATAAAATTATAAGAGGCACTGAGATTGATATCGAATAAAAATAATTTGTAAATCAAACAGATTTACTAGTTTTTGCTATTCTAACAAACTTGACCCATCATAAAAATATGTCCTTGTTTGCTTTTTTGAATATCAATATAGCCCATAGTCAAATAAAATAATATACCTTCCCTGCTCCATTTTGAATTTCATCCCCTAATTTGTTCACAAGATTGATCGATTTAATTATACCTATTCTGATTGATTTCAAAGAAAAAGATCGGGTTCGTTCATCTTATATGGTCATCTAAATAAGAATGAGAAAAAGAAAACCTAATTGATTGGCCTTTTGATTTATTTAAAATATTAAAGAGTATAAGAGGTGGGAAAAGTTTAAGGATTAGAATAAAAGTAATAATACTACCAAAAATAATATGGTGTTAATTTTACATATATACCCTTTTAACAATTAATAGAAAAAAATTATTAGAAATTATATGATTGGTGAAGATTAGTTTTCTTGGTTTTCTTTTAAGATAATAGTTTTCATTTGATCACTCCCCTATATATATATATATATATATATATATATATATATATATATATATATATATATATATATATATATATGTATATATATATATATGTGTATATATATATCTATGTGTGTGTATGTGTGTGTGTGTGTAGGGGAGGGATCCCTTGAAAACATGTTATAAATAAAAAACCATGAAAACTACAGGTTACATACATGTAAGTACGTGTTATAAAGTGTACGTGTAAGGCCCCGTTCCCAGGCACCTCACAGTTGGTCATTCATTGCACATAAAACATATTAATATACATTTTATAAAATAGACAGTGGAATTACTTAGCAAAAGTCATTCTCTATTATTAAAAGATACTGTTGTTAAGCAATACAATAATGTTCAAGTTACAAAAGGTTGTTCAATTGCATTACAAAACAAAAATATCATAACACAGGAATGGATGTCAGTCTTTTCCCTGCCGAGTAGCTTCACCCTTGTACCATCCTCAGCAACAATTACCTGCCAACTGAAAATGTATAAAAGTCAGCGTTGCTGAGTGAGTTCTAGTATTAAAAGTATTAGAATACCTTGTGTAATATATATATATATATATATATATATATATATATATATATATATATATATATATATATATATATATATATTATATATATATATATATATATACGAAAATACTCTTTTTATAAAACTGCTTCTCTTACTCTTGTACGTGAGCACACATTAACTATACAACAAGGTAATGCTTTCTTTCTTTACTGCCTTTGTTCATTTCGTACTCTTTTAACTTTATCTTTCACTCTCTATGTGGACCAATGAGCAAGACCCTAAACTATATGCATGGGGAAACTGGTGCTGGACCTCTGGTCTCTCAATAGGCTATGATCACTGTACACAAGGCTGACCCAGTCACCTAGGGTATGCTGCAAAGGTCCGCCAATCTCAATTGATTGGCCCTGTGTGCATCGTTTGGGGTAGCTAACCCGCATCACAGTTGAGCTAACGACAATATGGTCGTGCACCTCCTATATGCTTGCAAGACTTTTTACATTTTAATTAAGTTCCACTTCTCTTTATCATTACTCTTTCACTTTGTTAAGGATAATACTTACATTTATGATCATAAACACACCACATAAGTCACACAATGATAATTACTATAATCATAAGAACAACTTATAATAATGCAATAATATAGCAATTAAAACCCTAAAGTCAAACTTAGGTCAAACTCTAATGATTCTGTTTTTCTCAAAATTTCAGAAAATGTTCTAAGTGTTCTAGGTGCATGAGCACTATCTAGGCGTATGAGGCCTGTTTAGGCGCTTGGGCACTATTTGGGTGTTTCATCACTTAGGCATCTGGACCATCTCAGACGCATGGAAACTATTTAGGTGTTTGGGTTGTACTTAGTCATCTGGGACTAAGTCTTAGATGCATGGGCTACTGGTCAGGCGCATGGGGTTTGTACTTAGAAATTCTATGGCATTTCCTAGACGGTTGACGCACTGTTTGGGCGCTTAGGCCCTGTTTGGGCGTATGGGCTGACAGCAACTTTTTAAGGAAAATTTTAGGCGGTTGTGATACTGTTTGGGCGGTTGGGCAACCTGTTGAGTATGTTTCTATGTTGTTTCCAGTCCCAAACATCATATTAGCCTAGTCTGAGTTAACTCCTACTATTCTAAGCATGAACTAACAGATAAAAATCATAAAATATCAACATACATGCATGGTTACATACGGGTATTCAATTAACTTTTGTAAAAATGGTTTTACATACATTTTCAGCTCCAAGAATTTATAAAACAAGTAAAAACACGAGGTCTAAAACTCATCATGTGTTAACAACACACAAAACTCCTCTAAACATGCTTGTATACGAACTCAAACACCTAAAATAAACAAAATAACCACCAACACACTTAATACACTTAGTAATTGGTTTCTATGAATGAAATCTCAAAGAAACCGAATCAATTATCACTAAAATAGTTACCTATGAAGATTCAACCTTTGTTTCTTCAAAAATCCGAGAAAGCACTCTCTCTTTCTTCTTTCTTCTATTCTCAGTCGAAAAGCAGATGGTGTAAGGCAGATATGGGCGGCCATGCCCATATATATTAAAATAAAGAGGTTGTTGTATTATTTTACACTTTAACCCCTTCTACTTTAGCTCGTTTTCCTTTTATGAAAGATACTTTTATTTCTCTTTTATTTTGACAAAGTTTCAGGTGTTACAAGTCTACCCCCTTAAAGAGGTTTCGTCCCTGAAACCTGTTACTCTTTGAATAACTGTGGGTAAAGCTGTCTCATTTCTTCTTCCGTTTCCCACGTAGACTCAAATCCCTTTCTGTGCTTCCACTGCACTCGTACAAGTGGAACCACTTTATTCCTTAGCCTCTTCTCCTTCCGGTCAATGATCGCCACTGGTTGCTCTACATAGTTGAGCCGTTCATCCACCTCGATATCCTCCAGTGGTACAACAATGTCTTCATCAGCTAAGCACTTTCTCAGATAGGATACATGGACTATGGGATGAATTCCACTTAACTCATCTAGCAATTCAAGTTGATAGGCTACCTCTCCTACCCGTGCGACGATTTGAAAGGCCCTCTGTATCTCAGGCTTAGCTTACCTCGCTTTCTGAATCGGATGATCCCTTCCAACGTGAGACCTTCAACATAGCTCAGTCATCAACCTTGAATTATATCGATCTTCGCCTTTTGTCAGCATACGACTTTTGTCTATCTTTCGCTGCCTTCATGAAGGCTTTAATCTTTTCCAACTTCTCAGTCGAAGCCTCGATCACCTCGACACCTCCTAACTCCTTCTTCCCATCCCCAATATACAGGCGTCCTACATCTTCTACCATATAGCATCTCATATGGAGGCATGCCAATACTAGCATGATAACTATTATTATATGAGAATTCCGCTAACGGTAAGTGATCATCCCAACTTCTTCCAAAATCGATCACACATGCCCGAAGCATGTCCTCGAGTGTCTGAATTGTCCTCTCAGACTAACCATCTGTCTGAGGATGATAAGTCGTGCTAATGTGTAGCCTCGTCCCCATTGCATCATGGAATCTCTTCCAAAACTTCGATGTGAATCGGGTGTCACGATCCGAGACAGTCGACACCGGTACACAATGACGAGCTACAATCTCCTTGATGAACAGATCATGTCACATCCCGGCGGAAGCGTGAACGAAACGGATGGAATGTGACTAGCTTTTATCAGAGTGCAGTGGTTTATATTAAATAAACACAGATTAAATAGAAACATAATACAGACATGCTTTTTTTTTTTTTAATATTCAAGATTAAATCTTGTTACATAATACACCAAAATTAGATATAACTAGTTACAACTAGATTACAACATATCTAAAATTTACACAGACCCGTCCTACGACTTTGCCCCAACCATCATGAATCCCAAAGCTGAAATCAAAGGTGTTACTCATTTCCTGAAAAAGTATACTTAAAACAGTCAACAAAAATGTTGGTGAGAACATAGGTTTATATATAACAAAAGTTATTTTGTTGATGTATTAGTTACAACCAAACCTGCAAAAACATAATCATACTGTCACGAAATAATTGTATCCTAACCCTCATTCCGGTTAGATACAGGAAAATAGTAACAACCCTCATTCGGTTGATACTAATTCTCACAAAATCGAGTAATATTGCATCCTAACCCTCATTCCGGTTAGATACAGGGAAATAGTAACAACCCTCATTCGGTTGATACTAATTCTCCTAAGTAGCGCTACTAACATTACCAGACGGTTCCTCATTCGAACTAATGGTTGTATCACAAATGACAGTAAGTTAACTCAAGTAAAAATAACACATCAACCATAAATGTATGCTTTTTCCCCCAAAACTTTATTGAATATCAAAACGGTTGGAAAATGGGGCTATGAACTCACCGTATCTTCCACTTGAACCTAATAAAATAGTTTACAGTGTTAGATAATACTTCAAATCTTTTTCTGGTTTTCATTGACTGTAAAAATAGAAACATCTTCGGGCCTCCAAAATTACCCTTTTAATTGTTTCTAGATAATAATGTAATTTACTTTGTAAATTACAAAAATAAGTCAATATAGCTTGTTTCTCTAAAAATCACCAATTTCTTACAGAAATTAGTTTAATCTATTTACAATCTTCTGTAATTTTTATAGAATTTATTTCCCAACAGATTATTTGTTATAAGATCAACAAAATCATAAAAATTCATAAAATTAGCTACTGCAGTAAATAATTCTCATATTTTTACATCTAACTTAAAATATTATATAGAACAACATATAATTAAATCACAGTCCAATGTAGTCAGAATAATTTCTATCATTTCTCATAATAATCCAAATATTCATCAAAATGTTCAATATTGTCCCATCAGTAGTCATAAGTCCATATATTTTCTTCCATCAGTCCAGTAACAACATATAATTTTTATAGAACCTAACCATTAACAGATTATTTTCTGTGAATTTTATAAAGTTCTCATAATAGTTAAAAATAGTTTATGTTTATGAAAAATTCCCATATTTTTACAGAATACTTATTATATATAACCAAACAACATATATTTATTCATAGTTCATATCATACTATAATAGTTTCTGTAATTTCTTCAATAATTATAATATTTAACAAAAATAGTTATATTATTCCATAATTCATGAAATTATATATTCTGTACTAAGTGTTTTATTATTTCATCTATGATTTTATCCAATTTATTATGTCCTTTAAGTATTTATTACGATTTATTTATTTCAGAATATATAAAAATTCGTATTTAAATCATAATAAGGTATAAAATTCTGAAATAATTCCAGAGGATTTTATACCTAAAAATAATCATTATGAGATTTTATCAGAATTTTCCCGATTTTATTTATATTTTTGGCTTTCTTCTATTTTCCATAAAATAATTTGTATAAATTAATTGGTTTATCAAAATTATACCAACTTCTCTAGTTTATTAATCCAGTATAAAAACAAGTATTTTACATGTTTATTCCCCCAATTGCTTTCAATAAATATTTATTTGATTTTTCTTAGTTTTAGGTTAAATTTATAAAAATTTAAGTATATTTTTGTAAAACATAAGGTTCTGGATTTTAGAACCTTGTTATTCAAGTTTTGAGGTTTCAAGACTTTCAAGAAAGTTTAGGTGATTACATCCATATACATACATATACACATCGGTATGTATGTGTATATATGTATATGTGTAACATATATTAATCCACTTGTTTCAATTACCTTAGGTGAGTTGTGCTAGTGGTGTTCTTCACTTCTGACTTCGAAAACAAGCTGTTGAGCTTTGCAGATGGTCTTTGGTGGGGATCGGGTAGGATGATGGTGTGTATGGTGAGGGTGTTGATGATGTTTGTGTGATAACCGAGAGGTGGTGGTTGTAAGGTGGTGATGATGGTGCGTTTAGTAGGAGAAGGCAGAGGTTGGAGATGGTGATCGGGAGTTGTGGAGATGGTGATCGATGGTGATGGTATTGTTTTGCAAAGAAAAACCGAGAGAGAGAAGAGAGTAGAGGTTGTAATTGTTTTGTGTGTAATGGCTTCTTTATAGGGTGTGTAGAGTTGATGAGTTATCCTCCTATGTGTGGAGGTGGCATCATCTTGAAGCTAAGCACCCGAGGACATGCCACCTTGAATTCATTTGGTGATGTGGTGGCAGATCACTAGAGAATTTCTAGTGTGAAACCTAGGTTTCTAGGTCAACATATTCCCAAGGTGTAATGATGGAGGTCTCCATTGGTTTTTGGTGTGGACAAGGCAAAACAAAAACCGAGGGGTAAGGAGGTGAATTTTTGGGAGTGGTTTGGGTGGTTTAACTAGGTGGTTTGGTGGTTTTAATTTTTAGTTTTAGATTGATTTAGTTAGGTTTTGTTTTAGTTTGTTTGTATATACATATAAATATGGTTCACGTATATGTACACGTAAAAGTTTGTATATACGTACACGTATGTATAATTTTCGGGCACATAACTCTTCATTTATATCTAACTAGTAATATACGTACTTGCGTGTAACATGCATACGTAAAAATATACCTATATATGCACATCATGTATATCTTTTACACACATATATTCATTATTTTATTTTATTCGTCTTAATATTAAACATGCATATAAGCATGCACATAAAATATATGCACATAACCTTCTAATAATAATTATATATAAAAAAAAATTTTTAAGGTTGTTACATTCTCCCCCCGTTAAAAGAATTTCGTCCCGAAATTCTGTGGAGTATTTTTTTAGAAGTTTAACTAAATATTACCTTCAAATAGGTGAGGGTACTTTTTTTTTCTCTTCTCTTTCCCAGGTGTATTCTGGTCCACTTTTTGCATTCCACTTGACCTTTACTATAGGAATGTTTCTTCTCCTTAATTTCTTTATTTCTTTTCCCATAATGGCTATTGGTTCTTCTATAAATGCAGTTGTCTTATCTACCTGTATTTCTTGAATTGGTATCTCGAGGTTTTGTTGTGTTAGGCATTTCTTGAGGTTGGACACATGAAATGTGTTGTGTACTCCACTTAATTTCTGTGGTAATTCCAACTTATGTGCTACAAGACCAATTTTTCAATAACTTTAAATGGACCAATGTACCTAGGGTTCAACTTACTGGATTTCCTAAATCGAAAATTCCTTTAGAGGGAAATATTTTCAGATAGGTTCTGTCTCCA
Source organism: Flaveria linearis (assembly GCA_024085815.1). Classification (NCBI taxonomy): domain Eukaryota; kingdom Viridiplantae; phylum Streptophyta; class Magnoliopsida; order Asterales; family Asteraceae; genus Flaveria; species Flaveria linearis. Next base: position 27,449,526 of record CM044018.1, read on the forward strand.
AAATTTTCAATGCAGGGAGCAGGGATTTAGTAGTATCACATGAGGATTATGATCCAGAACATAATAGTATTAATAGACAAGAAATAACAGTGGCCAGGGTGTTATTGCTTATTTATTGCAATTATAATGTTTTAGCCATTATCCTCCATGATTCACCAAAACCCATTACCCAATACCTATGCAATTTATTATCTGAATATTAGTTAACCCAATGGCATTACAAGAAACTCGTAATGTCCGTACCTAGTTCTGAATGCAGTCTTAGAAATGTTATCTTCCTTCGTTCTCTTAATTGTTGATATCCAGATCTTAAGTCTATTTTTGAGAAATAACTAGATCCTTGTAGTTGGTTAAACATGATCATCATTCTAATATTAGGATGGATCTATTCTTTATAGTAACCTATTAAGTTCTCTATAATCAATACACATTCTAAAGGTTCCATCCTTCTTTTTAAACAAACCATACTGGTGCTTCCCAAGGGACACTGTAAGGCCCCGCTCACCGGGCACCTTACTGTTGGTTCTTCATCGCACGTATGACATACATTTGATACATGATCATAAAATACGCAGCGGAATTAATAAAACATGCATTCACATTTCATCATAAAAGCTTTTACATCATTGTCTTGGTTACAAATACAAGCTTTTCCTTACATTGCCTAACTATACTATGATTGCTGCTGATGCGCAAGAAAACGAGAACAATCTCGTTTATTCGAATCCTCAGCAATCATAGGGTCATACAGCGACCTCTACTGAAAGAAAATAATAAAAAGAATATATTCTTCTTCATAAAGAAGATATTAAATTCAAACATATATTTTTCTTTCATAAACAAGATTCTTAAATAATCATGTTTATCAGGATCATCAAGAAATCTTGCACTTGCATGCAACCAGATGTGTTGCGCGCATTAAGGGCCCACAACACATGATGTGGCAGCATAATCAAAAAGTGAATGCCATCCCAAAAGAGCTGAGTAGTCGCCTCGTGCCATCCTCAGCAACACTACCTACTACGAACTGGAAAACACATAAAAGTCAGCGTTGCTGAGTGAGTTCTAGTTTTATAATAAAACATACTTTCATTCTCATTAACTGTTCTTCATACATGTGTTCACACATCATACGTACACGTAGATAATATTATTATTATCTCATCTTTCATTACTTACTCTCATTTGTGTACACTCATCATCTCGTTTACTTTCATACATACATACTCTACATACTTTCGTACGCACTTTACTTTCATTCATACATACTCTCCATACTTTCGTACGTACTTTAATTTTCATTCATACATTCATTACTTACGTTTGAACATTCATTACATTCATTCATACTTTCATTATCTTCCGTTCGAACGTTCATTACATTCGGTGTCATGTACAATACCCCCTTTCATCATACATACTACTGGTGCTGGACCTGTGTGTTAGCCACGAACGTTGTGCACAATGCTGATCCAGTCACCTGGGGTAGGTACATGCTCCACTTAACTTTCCACTTTCATTCGTCGAGCATGCAAATCTCTAAGGGTCACTTCTCATCTCTGCCCTCATGGTTCACCCCTGAGCCGACAAAGCATATTGTATCCGTCTGGTGCCCCTATGGCTCTCAGTCCATAGACCGACACCTGGTGCCCCTATGGCTCTCAGTCCATAGACCGACACCTGGTTGCCCCTATGGCTCTCTGTCCATAGACCGACAACCTCGTTGCCCCTATGGCTCTCTGTCCATAGACCGACAACGTCTCATGCGGGTCACGTTAACCCCGTGAGTGATCGTCACCACTCCTGCTGTAACAACTATCCCGTGACAGGTCACAAAGACGCTGCCCCGCTTGCTCTAAGGCAACTATGGCTCACTGTCCATAATCTACCATAGGGCTCGTAATAGGCCTAGTTACTAGAACCAGCACCATTTCCAAGACTTCTTAACCGTCAAATCCATCTCGTGCCCCTTAGACCATGCAAGACTTTTACGTTCATTCATTAATGCATGCATTCATTCATTTTTCATGTTCCTCTTTCATTATCTTTCACTTTACGTTCTTATTACATTCGTTTCATTCTTTCATTCATTCACGTAAAGTTATAAAAGATAACATACATTTACATAAGGACATAGGTATTCGCAAATCATCAGTATTTGCCATCTATCATGGCCACATCATACTTACATACATACATCATACATACACTTCTCTATACACTCACATCAGCCCTGTTCGGGCGACTGAACCTATCTCAGTCGTATGTTCTCCATGCGACTGGGCCATGCGATTGGGCTATCATGCGAATAGGTACTCAAACGTGCGATTGAACCTCCTTCCGTACGACTAGACACTATGCGACTGGGCTATATGCGACTAACTCTTAACCGTGCGACTGTACTACTCTGCGATTGAACTTATGCGACCGAAGCCCTCAGTCGCATCATCTATCGTGCGATTGAGGCTCAATCGGGCGTCTGAGCCTCAGTCGGGCGATTGGACATCATCTAACACTCACTCGGCCGAATGGCCCTTCAGTCGCATAACCCTAACTGGGCAGCGACTGGAGTTCTTCATACACTGCAGTCGCGAAACCCCCCGTCCCCACAGTCACCATAAACCCATTTTCAGCCCAATTCGACCCTCCCAAGCCTTAAGGATTCCTACTAGGACCTCATACAAGCATATACTAGTCCTAATTCATACCAAAACACATTACTCAAGATTTACCCAAATGGGTCAACTTTCACTATTTCAAAACTAGGGTTTTAATGTGTTTCCAGCCCCAAAATCGTTAGAAAACATGTAAATGAGGGTCCTAGAACTCACCTTAACAGGTAGAAGTTGATGAGCTTCGATTTGGCTAGCTTCTCGACAGATCTTGAACTCGGCAGCACTTTCCCTCTCTTCTTCTCTGCTCTCTGTCGCTCTCTGCCCCTTTCCCGACTGAAATTTGGGAAGGAGAATGGAGCTACTCCCTTTTTATACCCATAGCTCATTCGCATCTGGTCCAGGGGCGACTGGACCTTCAGTCGCATCAACACTATGCGATTGGACCCCAATCGCACGTGTTCCATGCGGCTCATACTTCATTCGGGCGGTTGACTCCAATCGTACGGTTGAGCTTCAATCGGTCGAATAGCATGCGGTTGAACCTCCAGTCGCATGAACCCCAGGCGACTGAGGCTCAGTCGCACAACCTACCAAAAGTCAAACTTTTGGGTGTTACAAGTCCACCCCCCTTAAACGGGTTTCGTCCCCGAAACCTGTTGTTCCTTAAACCTTCATGGGTCATACTGTCCCATTCCTTTTCCGGTCCATCACTTGGAACTCTATCGCTACACATCGTTTATCAATGTTCGACTTCTGGTCTATCTTGGACTATTACCGTCGGTAACCCATGCATACTGATTAATGTTCATTTACCCAGCACCTGCGACTTCAAACATGCCATGTAGAACCCGTTTGCTACAATTAAAAGGAACATCACAGTATTCGAGCAAAGGCTCGGCGTCATAATCATTGAGGTTCAGAGCGTCACTGAGAACCTTCAACCTTAATGCTTGAAGAACAAGGCCTTCAACTTGCGTAAAGTTGCTGCTTACCCCAGGCCCTTGTTTGATGTTCTTTATGTATGAATAATGACACTCTTACGAATCCAACGACTGATGAAAAGACTTTCATTAATCGTGCTATGTGTTGTTCCAATTATAGCTGCACGGAGATCGGTTTCTCTCAGGTTCCTTGCAGGTACACTTTGATTGAAAGGCAAATCGACTACTTTCATGGCCCAAACCAAATTTATCTCTTTTTCTTTTACTTCCGACCTTCCATTCTACTTGTTTGCTACAACGTCGGAACTATACGTACGTTATCGTCGATGAACCAATCACAAGCATGAAACTGTCCCACAGACAACAGGTGACACAGCTTTCTCAATTTCTTTGCTCAAACTTCTAGGGCACTAGGTAACCTAGTGAATTCATTAATAGCAATCTCTACGTCGAATGGCTCGTCGACGTTCCTTCTCCTATCATGCAACTCACAACAGTAGGCAGTAGGAACGAACTACTACTATGCCTGTCGTTCAGTCGGAGTCCGCTCTACCCTCCCCTTGGCTATGGCAAAAGCTGTTGCCTTTACCCTCTGTTACCCTTCCTCGCACCGGGGCTTCTCGCTTTTGACCCCTTACACTCCCTGCTCAGATGTCCAGTCTCACCGCAATCGTAGCACTTAGTCACGTGGCAATCCCTTGCCCTATGACCTTCCTTCCTACACCGACAACAGTCGTTCAGTCCCTATTTGCACTTCCCTTCGTGATCTCTACTACCCTTCTCGCATTCCTCACCCTTTCTTGTTATCCTCTCGCTATCATTGACCCTCATCACCTTTCCTTCTGCCACCATCCCACCATCACTATCTCGCCTTCCTTTCCTTCTTAACATAAGCTCCCTCCTCCGTTTCGCCCGATATCGCCATCACCTCCCACCCGTCGTGCAACCTTCCCGTAGATTTACCGCTGACCTGAACGTGCTTGGCTGGGTAGTGATCATGTGCCTACGGATGTCCGCCGGCAAGCCCTTCATGTACCTCTTGATTTTCCGCGAGAGAGGTGTACCCTGATCCGGCACCAGCCATGCCATCTCGTTGAATTTGGTGGGGTACTGGTGATGCGTCATCGTCCCCGCTTCCAACTGCAGGAACTCCCCTTCAACCTTATTCGTCTCACGGTGGGGACAAAACTCCTAAATCACCACCCCTTTCAACTCTGGCCATCCCATCCTCCCGGTAGCCCGACTACCATAAACTTGGACTATGTTGTCCCTTCCCGCACAAAGCAGAGTCGACGAAAGAGTGAGCGGCAACTTCACTTTCTGATCCTCCCGACACCCCCTGATATTCAATACGGCTTCCATTTCCCTCACCCACCGGTGAGTAGCAGCAGCAGTGCCGTCACCATCAAAAGTCGAAGATTTGCATCGTTTCACCCGAAGGTCTACTCCCTTCCCTGTCTCTCACCATTTCTAATAGTGTTCATCACCTCGGTCACTACAGACGGTAGGATCGTTGCATGGTCTGGTACACTTCTTCCGCAACCGCCTCTGAGTTTACTCTCGGAATCGTCGTGACCCGATTCCCATAAACAGTTACTGAACTCACGTCAGGCGCTATCCTCGAATCGTCTCCTCGCGACACACTATATTTCCCTCGCAGTCCACCAACCCATCCATTCCAAGAACCAATTCGAATCACCTAAGGTTATCACAAGTAGTCTAACCAGGTGTCCATGACCTTCTAACTCCACCTCGTGGTCTCCTATCATCTCAGAAGTCCTGATGGACCTACCTTGACGGTTTCTACATCGAAGCGCTCATCATACTCCCGGTCTTAATAGGCAGCTTAGCACAGAAAATAACAAAACAAAACTCTTCTAGCCCCGGAACCAAACAACTCACAGGAGACAGTGTTTGATCATTAGATACGTACCTGTCACGATATCGGGGCCCATCCTAGCCTGTTTCGGCATTGTCGTGAAGGCCCTGCGCCCTCTGCCCTTGGCTCCTTGCAATCCCTGCTTATGTGACCCCTTCCCCTGCAGTTGTAGCACCGTACCACCCTACACTCTCTGGCCACATGACCACGCTTCCCGCATTTGAAACAGACATTGGTCCCCCATCTACATTCCCCGAGGGTTCTTTGGCACACTTATCACACTTCCTCGTCCTAGCACCAGACGAAGCTACACTCCGGTCCTCCGTCCTCGCAACCTTTTTGTTGTGGGTGGCCCAGTCATGTCCAACCCGCTTTCTGTGCCAGTTCTTGTCGTCGCCATCCTTCGTGCTTTCTTCAATAGCAGTTGTCTCTTTCACCGCCCTAATTACCTCAGTCACCATGGACGGCAGAATTGCCTGTAAGGCCTGTTGAACTCCCTCAACAACAGCCTCTTTCATGGCGATCCTCAAACTAGTGCCATCATCACTGTCCTCCAGGTGAGGGGCTTCAGGCTCTTCAAGGGCCATTTCAGCTGCTCTAGACATACTCCTCGTGACACACGGTTCGACACCACGTCCACCACAGCCCCTATTTGGCAAAACCTTAGGAGTTCTGCCGCTAGCCATCCTCTATCACACACTGAAAGATTCAAACACCAACACAGTCATTCAAGGGATTAGCTCAGTTTATGTCAAGTATAGTAAGTCCCTAATTACAGTGGCCAGTTGTGATTAGCCACTTACTCTACTCTTCGTACCCCGAGCATTACCTGTCCTGACTACATTAGTATCTAAGTCTAACAGTACACGTCATTCACATAACAAGCGCACTAATACCAGTTAATCTTTAAGAAAAATACCTGATGGCACGCGACTACTCAGATGGCATTCTCATTCTCCCTGTCCCATTTTCAGTTTAAGTTTAGGTTTATTATAAAAAAAAATTTACCCCTTTTACTTAAACTTTTGCTCTGATACCAACTTGTAAGGCCCCGCTCACCGGGCACCTTACTGTTGGTTCTTCATCGCACGTATGACATACATTTGATACATGATCATAAAATACGCAGCGGAATTAATAAAACATGCATTCACATTTCATCATAAAAGCTTTTACATCATTGTCTTGGTTACAAAATACAAGCTTTTCCTTACATTGCCTAACTATACTATGATTGCTGCTGATGCGTAAGAAAACGAGAACAATCTCGTTTATTCGAATCCTCAGCAATCATAGGGTCATACAGCGACCTCTACTGAAAGAAAATAATAAAAAGAAATATATTCTTCTTCATAAAGAAGATATTAAATTCAAACATATATTTTTCTTTCATAAACAAGATTTCTTAAATAATCATGTTTATCAGGATCATCAAGAAATCTTGCACTGCATGCAACATGATGTGTTGCGCGCATTAAGGGCCCACAACACATGATGTGGCAGCATAATCAAAAGTGAATGCCATCCCAAAGAGCTGAGTAGTCGCCTCGTGCCATCCTCAGCAACACTACCTGCGAACTGGAAAACACATAAAAGTCAGCGTTGCTGAGTGAGTTCTAGTTTTATAATAAAACATACTTTCATTCTCATTAACTGTTCTTCCATACATGTGTTCACACATCATACGTACACGTAGATAATATTATTATTATCTCATCTTTCATTACTTACTCTCATTTGTGTACACTTCATCATTCTCGTTTACTTTCATACATACATACTCTACATACTTTCGTACGCACTTTACTTTCATTCATACATACTCTCCATACTTTCGTACGTACTTTAATTTCATTCATACATTCATTACTTACGTTTGAACATTCATTACATTCATTCATACTTTCATTACTTCCGTTTGAACGTTCATTACATTCGGTGTCATGTACAATACCCCCTTTCATCATACATACTACTGGTGCTGGACCTGTGGTGGTTAGCCACGAACGTTGTGCACAAATGCTGATCCAGTCACCTGGGGTAGGTACATGCTCCACTTAACTTTCCACTTTCATTCGTCGAGCATGCAAATCTCTAAGGGTCACTTCTCATCTCTGCCCTCATGGTTCCAACCCATGAGCCGACAAAGCATATTGTATCCGTCTGGTGCCCCTATGGCTCTCAGTCCATAGACCGACACCTGGTGCCCCTATGGCTCTCAGTCCATAGACCGACACCTGGTTGCCCCTATGGCTCTCTGTCCATAGACCGACAACCTCGTTGCCCCTATGGCTCTCTGTCCATAGACCGACAACGTCTCATGCGGGGTCACGTTAACCCCGTAAGTGATCGTCACCACTCCTGCTGTAACAACTATCCCGTGACAGGTCACAAAGACGCTGCCCCGTTGCTCCTAAGGCAACTATGGCTCACTGTCCATAATCTACCATAGGGCTCGTAATAGGCCTAGTTACTAGAACCAGGCACCATTTCCAAGACTTCTTAACCGTCAAATCCATCTCGTGCCCCTTAGACCATGCAAGACTTTCTTACGTTCATTCATTAATGCATGCATTCATTCATTTTTCATGTTCCTCTTTCATTATCTTTCACTTTACGTTCTTATTACATTCGTTTCATTCTTTCATTCATTCACGTAAAGTTATAAAGATAACATACATTTACATAAGGAACATAGGTATTCGCAATCATCAGTATTTGCCATCTATCATGGCCACATCATACTTAACATACATACATCATACATACACTTCTCTATACACTCACATCAGCCCTGTTCGGGCGACTGAACCTATCTCAGTCGCATGTTCTCCATGCGACTGGGCCATGCGATTGGGCTATCATGCGAATGGGTACTCAAACGTGCGATTGAACCTCCTTCCGTACGACTAGACACTATGCGACTGGGCTATATGCGACTAACTCTTAATCGTGCGACTGTACTACTCTGCGATTGAACTTATGCGACCGAAACCTCAGTCGCATCATCTATCGTGCGATTGAGGCTCAATCGGGCGTCTGAGCCTCAGTCGGGCGATTGGACATCATCTAACACTCACTCGGCCGAATGGCCCTTCAGTCGCATAACCCTAACTGGGCAGCGACTGGAGTTCTTCATACACTGCAGTCGCGAAACCCCCGTCCCCACAGTCACCATAAACCCATTTTCAGCCCAATTCGACCCTCCCAAGCCTTAAGGATTCCTACTAGGACCTCATACAAGCATATACTAGTCCTAATTCATACCATAAACACATTACTCAAGATTTACCCAATGGGTCAAACTTTCACTATTTCAAAACTAGGGTTTTAATGTGTTTCCAGCCCCAAAATCGTTAGAAAACATGTAAATGAGGGGTCCTAGAACTCACCTTAACAGGTAGAAGTTGATGAGCTTCGATTTGGCTAGCTTCTCGACAGATCTTGAACTCGGCAGCACTTTCCCTCTCTTCTTCTCTGCTCTCTGTCGCTCTCTGCCCCTTTCCCGACTGAAATTTGGGAAGGAGAATGGAGCTACTCCCTTTTTATACCCATAGCTCATTCGCATCTGGTCCAGGGGCGACTGGACCTTCAGTCGCATCAACACTATGCGATTGGACCCCATCGCACGTGTTCCATGCGGCTCATACTTCATTCGGGCGGTTGACTCCAATCGTACGGTTGAGCTTCAATCGGTCGAATAGCATGCGGTTGAACCTCCAGTCGTATGAACCCCAGGCGACTGAGGCTCAGTCGCACAACCTACCAAAAAGTCAAACTTTTGGGTGTTACAGACACACTAGGACGTATGAATTCTTTATCTAACGATTCCTGTTTAGTTCTTTCATCTCAGTTGGTGCTAAACGATAAGGGACTTTGTTAATAGAGGTTGTTCCTGGTATTAATTCTATTTTAAACTCTACCTGACGAGGGGATGGTAGTCCAGGTAGTTTATCAGGAAACACAGTAGCATATTTATTTATAACAGGAACACTTTCCAAATTTTCCTTATCAAATTGTGTATCAACAATATGAGCCAAGAATGCTAAACAATTCTTGTTGAGATATTTTCATACTTTTTCACAAGTAATCAGTTTCACAGTAGTACATGGCCTATCACCATAAATGCAGAGAATTTTATTTTCCTTAGTCAAAGGAATCTTAATCATTTTCTTATCACAAATGATTTCATCATGATTTGCACTTAACCAATCCATTCTTACTACGATATCAAATCCTCCTAACTTAATAGGTATCAGATTTATATCAAAACAGTACTCATCTAAATTTAAGATGCAATTAGGAATGATTTCATCAACTTCAATTATATTACTATCAGCTAATTCTATTACATAAAATGTCACGTAATTTTTCAGATGTTAGACTAAATGATGGTCTAAAAGTATGTGAGACAAAAATGCGGGTTGCTCCTGTATCAAATAATACTTTAGCGTACAGGTTATTGATAAGGAACGTACCCGTAACTACTTCTGGTTCGTGACGAGGTTCGTCAGCTTGTATCACAAAAGCTCTTTCACGAGGTTTGTTCTGGTTAGTTGGAGTCTTACCCTTTCGTTGTGGACATTCGTTCCGGAAATGATTTTCACTTCCACATTGAAAGCAGACGGTTTTGTTGCTAGTAGGGTTTCTACAGTCTCAGGAAACGTGTCCCTTCCTTTTACAATTATAGCACACCACTGTCATACAGTTTCCTGTATGATATCTCTGACAGATATTGTACTGTGGTGGTTTTTCTAATTCCTTTTCTTGAGTTGTTCCCAAAAAGTTTCTTGGTGGAGATCGGGTTATTCTTTTCTGAGAACTTTCACCAAATCTCTTTCTAGAATGGTTTTCAGTCCATTTCCTCTTTTCTCCTACCTGTTGGTGACTTAATGATCCATTCCTGATCATTTCATCTGTCAGACTTCCTGACAAAATTACTGCTTCCTGAAAGGTTTTGGTTCTAGCAGATTTCACTAATCCTCTTATTTGTGGCACTAATCCCCAAATATACCTTCCTATTCTTTTGGATTCTGGGGTTATCAGGTGTGGTACTAACCTGGATAATTCATTGTACCTATCAGTGTATTCTTGATGTGCTGCACCTTTCATTTCTAAGGCTAGGAATTCAGTTTCTAGTTTTTCTATCTCATTATAGGGACAGTATTTTTCTATTATCAGTTTCCTGAATTCTTCCCAACTTATTTTATTCATAATATTCTTACTTTTAGTGAGCACTTCCATCTTCCACCAGGATTGGCTTCTCCTTTTAAGGAATGTGAGGCAAACAGTGTTTTGAGATTTTCAGCACAGTTGCTGATTTCCAGAACTCCTTCTATGTCATCTAGCCATCTTAAAGCTTGTACTGCTCCGCCTTTGCCATCAAATTCCCTTGGTCTACAGGACATAAAGGTTTTGTAGGAGCATCCTTTTGACATTCCATTCAGGATTTCTTCTTCCTGTTGTTCTTCCATGTTTATATTTTTAGTCCTTGCTGGTGGGTTTGAGATAGTTCCAACATTCAGGTTTTGCTGAAGTTGGTTAATTAGGGTAGGTAAGGTAGCCTCTAACTGTTGGGCTATCATCTGAGATATCCTATCATTCTCAGTGGTATCAGGGTTCACAGGGTTTACAGGTGTTTCTTTTGGTGGCATGGTTTACTATAGTGAATTTCAGTGTTAGTATTCCAAATAAATATCTTAACACAAAATTTATCTAACATAGATCAAATAAACATGTTAGCACAAAATACATATATCAGTTAAGTTCTTATTTCTCTTTATTCTAACAAGCTAACTATAACTATTAGTTTCTACCGAACCATTTCCACATCCTGGTAAAAATATTTTGCTTGGGTGTCCTAAGCTTCTTAATATCCTTTCAGATTTTTCCAGATTTCCAGCTATGTCTTCTTAAGTTTCTTAAGAGTCTGTTGGGCTGTTTTTACCTGATCCAACTCTGGTTTAATAACTTTACCTTTATTCAGGGGAGAAACAGGAGGTTGTGTCTATATATCATCAGTTGGTATAGCTCTAAACCTGTTTCCACGTTTAACATAAAACTTTGAGGTATTCTTCATTACATTTGGGGAAACATTTATATCCTGCTGTGGTTCTGATTCAGGCACTATTTCTTTAGGGCTGCTATGGTATGGTTCTTCTGAAGGGTCGGTTTCATAATGAATACTATCTGGACTCACACTGTAAAATTTCTTAACAAGGTTTCACAAAAAGAGTTAGTCAAATAATCATTTAAAATTTTGTTAAAATCATAAAATCATGAAACTTCACATAATTCACATAACTCACATAAATTCACATAAAATCATAAAGTATATTTTGAGCTTATGGTTATAGTCTAGTTATTTACTTAAAATAACTAATTCTCTATAACCAATGGCTCTGATACCAACCTGTCACATCCCGGCGGAAGCGTGAACGAAACGGATGGAATGTGACTAGCTTTTATCAGAGTGCAGTGGTTTATATTAAATAAACACAGATTAAATAGAACCATAGTACAGACATGCTTTTTTTTATTTCTTAATATTCAAGATTACATCTTGTTACATAATACACCAAAATTAGATATAACTAGTTACAACTAGATTACAACATATCTAAAATTTACACAGACCCGTCCTACGACTTTGCCCCAACCATCATGAATCCCAAAGCTGAAATCAAAGGTGTTACTCATTTCCTGAAAAAGTATACTTAAAACAGTCAACAAAAATGTTGGTGAGAACATAGGTTTATATATAACAAAAGTTATTTTGTTGATGTATTAGTTACAACCAAACCTGCAAAAACATAATCATACTGTCACGAAATAATTGTATCCTAACCCTCATTCCGGTTAGATACATGAAAATAGTAACAACCCTCATTCGGTTGATACTAATTCTCACAAAATCGAGTAATATTGCATCCTAACCCTCATTCCGGTTAGATACAGGGAAATAGTAACAACCCTCATTCGGTTGATACTAATTCTCCTAAGTAGCGCTACTAACATTACCAGACGGTTCCTCATTCGAACTAATGGTTGTATCACAAATGACAGTAAGTTAACTCAAGTAAAATAACACATCAACCATAAATGTATGCTTTTTCCCCCAAAACTTTACTGAATATCAAAACGGTTGGAAAATGGGGCTATGAACTCACCGTATCTTCCACTTGAACCTAATAAAATAGTTTACAGTGTTAGATAATACTTCAAATCTTTTTCTGGTTTTCATTGACTGTAAAAATAGAAACATCTTCGGGCCTCCAAAATTACCCTTTTAATTGTTTCTAGATAATAATGTAATTTACTTTGTAAATTACAAAAATAACTCAAATATAGCTTTGTTTCTCTAAAAATCACCAATTTCTTACAGAAATTAGTTTAATTTATTTAGAATCTTCTGTAATTTTTATAGAATTTATTTCCCAACAGATTATTTGTTATAAGAACAACAAAATCATAAAAATTCATAAAAATTATCTACTGCAGTAAATAAATTCTCATATTTTTACATCTAACTTAAAATATTATATAGAACAACATATAATTAAATCACAGTCCAATGTAGTCAGAATAATTTCTGTCATTTCTCATAATAATCCAAATATTCATCAAAATGTTCAATATTGTCCCATCAGTAGTCATAAGTCCATATATTTTCTTCCATCAGTCCAGTAACAACATATAATTTTTATAGAACCTAACCATTAACAGATTATTTTCTGTGAATTTTTTAAAGTTCTCATAAATAGTTAAAAATAGTTTATGTTTATGAAAAATTCCCATATTCTTACAGAATACTTATTATATATAACCAAACAACATATATTTATTCCATAGTTCATATCATACTATAATAGTTTCTGTAATTTCTTCAATAATCATAATATTTAACAAAAATAGTTATATTATTCCATAATCATGAAAATTATATATTCTGTACTAAGTGTTTTAATATTTCATATATTATTTTATCCAGATTTATTATGTCCTTTAAGTATTTATTACGATTTATTTATTTCAGAATATATAAAAATTCGTATTTAAATCATAATAAGGTATAAAATTCTGAAATAATTCCAGAGGCTTTTATACCTCAAAATAATCATTATGAGATTTTATCAGAATTTTCCGATTTTATTTATATTTTTGGCTTTTTCTTCTATTTTCCATAAAATAATTTGTATAAATTAATTGGTTTATCAAAATTATACCAACTTCTCCAGTTTATTAATTCAGTATAAAAACAAGTATTTTACATGTTTATTCCCACAATTGCTGTCAATAAATATTTATTTGATTTTTCTTAGTTTTAGGTTAAAATTTATAAAAATTTAAGTATATATTTTTGTAAAACATAAGGTTCTGGATTTTAGAACCTTGTTACTCAAGTTTTGAGGTTTCAAGACTTTCAAGAAAGTTTTAGGTGATTACATCCATATACATACATATACACATCGGTATGTATGTGTATATATGTATATGTGTAACATATATGTAATCCACTTGTTTCAATTACCTTAGGTGAGTTGTGCTAGTGGTGTTCTTCACTTCTGGACTTCGAAAACAAGC
>CM044018.1:27468543-27538543 GCA_024085815.1 Flaveria linearis
ACAACCTGAACAAATAGGAAAAAGAAAATTAACAGACCGCCGATTTATTTAAACATGACACACAAGTTAGAGAAAATGTTTTGATTACATCACTTTACATAATCATAAAGAAATTAAAGGCATTACCTCGTCAGGTTCTTTCCTTAACTTGGACTTTATGAACCTTAAAAGATGCTTCTGATTCATGCATGCAGAGTGATGAACATGAGTGTCAACTTTACGGACATTATAAAAGTCATGGTGCGGTGCACTTTTCTGAGCTAGGAATTCGGAGGCTGAATTTCTTGATAAAAATGAAAGGAAAACTCATCAAAAACTAAAACTACAGTGAGTCAGTAAAAAAGAAATTGAAGACAAGAGCATCTACCTGTTCCAAGAGACCAAGCCGATGATGACATACAGTTCTTGTATTGCCAGCAGCTATTATCTTAAGAATGTGATGCAGGTCAGTTAAACACAACTCTAAGCAACACAAACGTTGATACAACATGTATGTAACTATTAACTGGAGCAGTAACAATAGTAAGATCATGTAAAATTACACGTATATCCCTAATTAAAAAGGTTCAATTGAAGGTATTTCAACAATTGTTTTAAACGAACCATGGTATTCCATTGCTTCCATGGATCTCCCTGCTATTATCATCAGGTTATACTTTTGTAAGGCAACCTCTATCTCAAAGGAGAAGGCAATATCACTATTCAACACGAGTTGCGCAATAGGTCCTAATGGTACTCAATAGATCAAAAAAAACTAAACATCGGCAAAAGAAAAAAACAACCTATCATAAAATTAAAACCTCATGAAAATCAAAATCTTAATCATACATCGTAAATACCTACAACTCTCATCCACCCAACTGAATAGTTAATGACAACCATAACAATTGCTCGTAATTTCCTGATTGCTCAAACACACAGATGGATTTTACCCTCGAACCCTCCGCTATCAGCCCCCAAACATGGTCATCGGCAAAAGAAAACCCCATTCTGCAATTCGCCCCTTGATCCCTCACAACAAAACCATAATCTCCACTACCATCCTTCACCATAACCACCGCACTCCTCCATAACCATCCAGCGCTAATCAGCTGCTGAAAATACTTCCGACCGACATACTCCTTCAACCGTCCACCACCGGCGACCTTAGCGAACAGTTCACCACCAGAAACATACTCCATAACATAATAGATCTTAGATTTAGTAGCTAATACCTTACGAAGCTCGACGATGTTGGGATGACGAAGGAGGCGAGTGGCGGATTCTCCGGTGGAGAGCTCACGGCCATGGTAGACCTTCGCGAAGGTTCCTGTTCCGATGAGTCTTCCTTTCTCGTATTTACCTCCGAGTAGCAGGTGTCGTTGATCCTCCATTTTTGTTGATGAATCTCAGAGCTCCATTGATGAATCAATTGAATTCTTCATACAACTGTTGAATATTCTGGCGCTTTATCTGCTCTAATTTGGGTGGGGATTAGGGTTTTGTTGGTACGGTGGCACTGTAGCCACCGACCAAAGTCTTTAATAAGAACCAAGCGGCGTCACCGGAAACTAAAAATGAATCAAGTGAATGTGTCAAAATACTGGAAGTCAACCAAAGCGTACTCAAACGCATTAATCCTCCTAAATCGTATTATTACCCTTAATTTTCTACTCATCCAATCAGGGGGTCATGTAAATGAATTAGAAGGTAAATCTGAGAACGTTTGAAGGGTGCACGTGTAGCTTATATTATTAGCACAATTGCCACTGTATTTGGAAGGAAAAGAAAGGAAAAAAAAACATGTTGTCAAGCTTTAATTTTTCTTTGTTCTTTTTAGTTAAGATAGAAGGAACCAAAGGGAAAAACATTGGGTGAATTTATCCTCAAAACTTTTATCCCTAATGTCAAAAGATTTAGAAGGAAAGAATATCAAACGCTTTATAACTTCTTTTAGTACCAAACTTAAGAACACAATGCTAAAAGCAACATGGCATACATGTGACAAAAAGAGCATAGGATAGAGCTAACTGTACAAGATTTTTTTATTTCATACTTCCAACAAAAAGTTTGTTAAACCACAAACCCACACCTAAATATGATCATTAATCACTGATTCGCTATAAGTTACGATAATCAAGAGAAAGCCTGCACTCTGGCAGTTAATTAATCATCAAATATTCAAATGTATGCAACATTAACTACGTGATTATAAAATGCATCATGGGGTTCAATATGATGACAATTTGTTAATTTATCAAGATCTATCAAAAGTTCAAAAGTACTATATTTTAGCAGTGACAACAATGGATAAACAATGCACGCCCTTGCTGATCAAAGTCCCACAAATACTAAATAACTGAAACAACATTCTGATTTCTGGACAATCTATCAACCTTATATCAACCAAATCTAATGCCACAAAATCCAAAAACCACACACACAGTTCACATATTTGAGTTCCTTCAAAGGAATCAACCAATATGCAATCAACTATCCATCAATACCTGACATATGGGAACAGCAGTGGATCGAGCTCGATCCAAAGGCCAAGTATAAACCGCATTGAACCAAATCCCCTGTGACCTCAAGAACACAGCCAAAGCCCTAGCTTGCCTCTTCCCATTAACCGTCAGTGCAGTGGCGTTCCGAACGACGACGGCTGAGGAGACAACGGCGATGCTGATGCGTGACAAGGTAGGAACTCCGGCTCCTGCTCCATCACTTTCTTCATCAAATTATCATCTTCAGCTAGCAATGTTCTCGAATCATCATCTTGATCGTGATTGTTTCGATCTTCTGCTTCGATTTCTTCATCAGGTTTAGGTGGAAGAGGTGTTAATGGTGGTGATGAAGGAGAAGGTTGGGAAAAAGGGAAAATCTATCAAATCACTGTAGCAAATCACTGTAGCAAATCACTGTAGCTACCGACACACTGTAGCCACCGCCATATGTCTTTAATATATATTATAATTATAATACAAATAATAATTTAAATCCCTTATTAATCGTATATTTCCATTAAAATTTATATTTCCATTACCCTCCACCAATTTGGTTTTACCTAAATCTTCTTCTAGTTCATTCAAAAGTTTCTAGCACACAATATTATGGATTTGCATGAACACAGGACACCATATTCCACTAATTAAACATATGAGTTTTTAGTATTTAAGTTCCCATTGCTATCGATGCGATTAGTGGAAAGAGTGTTCACATGCTAACTTCCCATTGCTTGATTTTCTTAGTGGTATTTTTTAATCAAAAAATTGAAGCAAACGTCAGATCTTAATCTCTTATAGATGTATGTGAAAAGTAGTGATAATTTCTTGGTGGTGATAAATTATGTTAAATTACGATTGGTTGATTTCTTAGTGGTGATTTATACTCTTTGAAGGAATTTAGAGATCGGAACGTATGTTCATGCTTTTACTTCAACCCATCAGTCATTCTTCTAGTCCTCTTTTGCACAAATATCACAAACAACTCCACAAAGATCATGCATAATGACGACGACGACCGCCACGAGAGTTAATTGTATGTTCTGCGTATAATCTTGTTAGGTTTCTCAAGTTCATTATAGAAGAAACCCCTAAGGTATGTTGTATTATGTTTGCCCTATGCACAAACACATATATTAGCATGATGACTCATATTTTGTGCTACAGAAGAGCTTTGAACGTGAAGTTTCACCGTACAACATTTCAAAATATCAAAAGGAAATAACTTTTCCAAGATTTAAAGATGATTGATTCAATTACTTTAGCCACTACTGTTAAAAAGAAGATTGACATACATATCAAAAGAAGTAAATTGTAAGTACTAACACCATCACCATTGTACTTCCGAATCTTGTAATTTTCAATTTTGCATCTATTTGATATCATATTAGTTATAATGCTCTAGTTATAATTATGGTTCTTCCTTTACACATAGTAATTGCATATGATAATATAATTACATATGTGAAATAGTATACTTACGTATATGTAAAACATTTATATATATTTAAATAGATGGTCCATATGAGTATTTACGTATACGTAATAACGTATGAGTTGAAACATGGATGACTAGTATGAGAATTTACACATATGTAAATAGCTAGATTATTAATTTGAAAAGTATGATTATTATGAATATTTACATATATGCATTTAAACATTCATATTTCTAAATTTGTTTGACTTATATAGAAAAAGTTATTACAAACATGTATGTATAATAAAATAGCATTCAAAATCATGATAACGTTTTAGGTTCATGGAGGCTCTTGCATCGTTGGTGGTTAGAATTATATGGTATGCAAGATGGGAATAATGGAGGAGGTTGGTGATGAAAAGCCGATTTTTTTCCAACAGATATTGAGCAGGCTATATATATGTTTTAATGACGGTTGTGATTGTAGATGCTAAAGTATATATGTGTAGATTATATGAATGCGTGTATGTTTTTTATTAGGTTTTTTATTTTGTTTACGTATACGATCATTGTGAAAACTAATGATTACTATGACATTCGCATATATATAAAAAGAAAATGATTACTATGAAGATTTACATATATTCTACATGGTCTTTAAGCATGAAAAGTTGATGATCCGAGAAAATAAAAATAGAAGATCAATTTGTAAAAATTAATTATTAGTATACATATTATGTCATTCAAAAAGAAGTATAAAGATTTACGATATGTAAATATACGATAGGATAAAAAGATGATCAGATTGAAAATTTACGTGTATGTAAAAACTAAAGAAGTAACAATTTTACATTTGCAATAGATAATAATTAATAAATTTGATTCTTATTCGATTTAAAAATAATTAGATTAGAATGATTTTGATTTTTAGCAAATGTGAAAATATGTAAATATATTAGAGGGGAGAGAAAGTAGGAAATATAATCAATCAATAATTAATTAGAGAGAGAAAATTTTAGTTGATTACCATTATGTCCTTTTTATTTAATTTTTTATTTTAATAATTAGAAAATAATGTGTCGTCTAGATTAGTTATTTAAGTTCTCACAGTAAATGGATTTTTGAAAAAATCTTAACATCCAAAAAACCACTTTAAAACCATTGATTTATTTGACCAATGGTTAAGATTAATTAGTGACATAATTGTAATTAGATGAAAAATTAAGGAGTTGTTATTAGTCTTTTAAGGGTAGAATAGGAAAATAATATTTTTTAAATTTGAAAACAAAACATAATTAAAATGAATTTCTAATATCACTCTTTCCTCTCTCTGATATTTTATTATTCCAACATAAACTAAATTATAAGCATCACCCTAAAAATTATTTTTTATGTTTTGTAATAGATCGAGAAACAATTTGTTTAATATATTATCCTATATTACGTATATGTATCAGTTTGTTATGTTTATGAAATACTATGATACGTATATGTAACCTAATCAAACTTTAAGTTCACTAAATCAAATCTCAAATCTTATGAGCATTGAAACCACATAATAGATCTTGCTACATATGCTCTTTACGTATATGTAACGATCACAAAATATTCCACTAGAATGAGAATTTTGATCACTGCGTTATGTATATGTATCATGTATATTGGATGAATCGAGTGTAAATGTTTACAAAAAGGGGCAAAAGGGGCCGGTAATTTGTCCATAAGGGGCGGTTTTTAGCCCGCCCTATATAGCTACGCACCTTATGATATATTTTCATCAGGGACGGTTTTCATAAGGGGCGGTTTTTGAACCTCCCCTTATGTACATCAATAAGGCGCGGTTTTTGAACCCCCCCCCCCCCTTTATGTACATCAATAAGGGGTGGTTTTTGAACCCCCACCCCCCTTATGTACATCAATACAAATTTGGAACGCCCATTATTAAGGCTTTTGGATGTCTTTCTTCTTTATCAAACATCTCTGCTTCTAAACAATGAAAAGTGGACGGCTGCAACCTTGAAGTTCTTTCAAATGACTATCTCAAAAACTCCAAATTCTGTGTTCATGCGGGGTGAGAACAGGAGACATTTTTGACTAAGGTAGAAATAAAATCGACAAATCGAGGCTAAATGACTGGATTCCAAACGACATTATTTCATAAATATTAAAAAAAACACCTGATAAAAACAAGAATAGCATACCTAAGTGTGAAGCCACAGAGGGGGCAATTAACTCTGTCGAATCCGCAACTGTATTACCTCAAAAATTCAACAAAAAATCAAAATTTAAGGTTAGATGACTAAAATTCAAAGGACATTATTGAAAAAAATTTCAAAAGAAGCTGATAAAAACAAGAATGGCTAACCTAACTTACGTACAGAATGGCAACATCATCCTCTCATGGAAACTTCAATGTGATCACAATGAATATGTACATGTCAACGACTTGAACGCAAACGACATTATTTCATAAAGGCAAAGAGAAAAACACTTACCTGATTTGTGTTGAAGTCACAGAAGTGGGAAATTTCTCAAGAGACGAACCCTCTGTCGTATCCGTAACCTCAGAAAAAATCAACAAATTCGAGGCTAAATACTTGAATTGGAACAATATTATTTCTTAAACAACAACAAATACCCGATAGAAATGGAATAACTTACCTAATTTAAAGAGGGGGAGGCGGTGGTGGAGAAGGGGCGGGGTGGGGAGCGGCACCGAAGGAAGAAAGAGGAGTGTTGAGGCAGTGGTGGAGCGGGGGCGGGGGTGGGGGCGGCATCAAAGAAATAAGTAGGAGGGGGAGGCGATGGTGGAGAAGGGGTGGGGGCTGCGCCGAAGGAAGAAAGAGAAGGGGGAGAAGCGGCGAGGGGTGCAAATTGTAGTGCAGAAGCGGATGGGGTGGGGGCGGTGGTGGAAGAACCAACGAGGTGAGGGCGGTGGTGGTGTCGAAAACTGACGGGAAGGTGAGGGTGAAGAGAAGGCCATTTTTGTGAGGGAAACAAAATGTTTAGTGTTATATAGGCTCATAAGGGGCGAGTATGTATCATAAGGGGCGGGTGGGTCATAAGGGGTGGGTGTTGGCTCATATGAGGCGGTTTTTATTGTGTTATAAGGGGCGTTTTTTGTATTATAAGGGGTGGTTTTTTGTGTTATAAGTGGCGGTTTGGGATGAAAAGGGGCGGTTCTAATACCAGCCCCTAAAGGTATATATTAAATATTCAGTAGCACATAAGGGGCGGTTTAAAAACCGCCTCTAAAGGTGGCATGAAGGGCGGTTTGATACCCGCCCCTAAATGTAACTTAAGGGGCGGTTTTGCACAATTTGTTCTCCATTTAAATTTTTAGAAGGCTTTAAGGGGCGGTTTTTTAGAACACCCGCCCCTTCAAAAAATTAGCCCCGCCCCATTTGCCTCTTTTTTGTACTAGTTGCACAGAACATAAACTAAGTTACATATACGTAACCAAGTTAAAAAACGATCAATTTAATATGTAACATCATGTTACGTATATGTAATCACGTGATATTTCTATAAATCATTGTGTTACGTATATGTAAACATAATTCGGAAAGAAGAAACTAAGAATGAAAAGACCCAGAAGAATAACTAAGATCTCTATGTAATAATGATGAAAATATTTGCTTACGTACACGTATCAGTTACATATACTTAAGCCTAAGAATGAAAACATCGAGAAGTAGAATTAAGAGCTCGTATATATTTACATATATGTAAGTCTGATATGGTCTTCATGTTCTTGCTCATACATGTATATAATGTAACTTTGGTCTTCATCATCTTCCTCCATTCATGTTCTTCATGTTCTTGCTCATATATGTCTATCTTCAGTCTCCATCATCTTCCAAGATACATGCATGTAATGTAACTTACATGACGCATGTTCATCACCATCCTCTTCCTTGAACGATTTGCAGGTTTAATCAAACTATTAATGATGTTTTGTGGTGTTTAATGACGGCCGGTGGTGTTTGAAGGTCGTCTTCGAGGTACATGAACCATTAATGGTAGAAATGAGTGGTGTTGGCAGTGTTCGAAGGTGGCTCGGAGTGGTAGACAACGAAGATGGCAACAGTGATGGCATTCGACGGAGGTGATGGTATGCTATGGTGGTGATGGTACTATTGCCCTAATTTAAATCATCGATGGTTTAATTTCTATAATATGAAAGAAAGTTGGAATTTAAAATTTTAAATCTAGAGATCATAAAGGAATTCAATAGAATAAATAATTACCAAAATTAAAGGGGTGTCAAAATTACCTTATTAAGAGAAAGTAAAAGGTTTAAAAGAAAAAATTTTAATTGATTGAGAGTGGTTTTTATGGTTTTCAATTATAAAGGTAGTTTTCATTTAATCCCTCATATATATATATATATAGATATAGATATAAATATATAGATATATACATATACTTATATATAGATATATAGATATATATATATATACATATATGTATATATATATATTTATATCTATATATATATATATAGATATATACATATATACATATATTTATATATATAGATATATAGATATATAGATATATACGTATATGTGTATATATATATATATATCTATATATATACATATATGTATATACATATATGTGTATATAACCTATATGTATATATATACATATATGTATATATACGTATATATATGTATGTATATATATACATATATGTATGTGTATATATATATATATACACATATATATATGTAACACCCGGATATTTTAATAGACAAGAAAGAAAGAATAAACGCGATTAAAAAGGAAAAATGTAATTTAACCCAAGTATGGGGTTAAAAGTGTCAAAAGTACAAAAAGAATAAAAAGTTGGTGCATAAAGGAGATATGGCCGCCCATAACCTCCTGCACACTTCATTTCATTCGGTTTTAGAGAGATAAAGAGCAGAGAGTTCAGGTTCTAGAGAGAAGAAGAAGAAGAAGAAGAATTCAAGGTAAGAATTCTTTGTTTTGAGTTGTTCTTGGTCGGCCTATGCCTCGGTTATATGCTTATGTATGTGTATGTACGTTTGTGTGTGTGTTTTGATAGGTTTTAGGTGTTTGTGCTCATAACCAACTGGTTTGAAGAAGTCTACCCGAAAGTTTGACAAAGGTGAGTTTCTAGAACCCCCTTTTTAACATGTTTTAACAAGTTTTAGGGCTGGAAATACATGTATGTATGTTTTATAAAAAAATGGGTTTTGTTACCCGTATGTGTATGTATGAATATGTATGTGGGTGGGTGTAAATTCGGGTTTGATTTCTAGTGATGTTCATATTTTGATGCTTAGAAGGTTAGTACTAAGCTTAGATCATGATACATGTTGTTTTGGGACTAAATTATGTTGATTAGGTATAAGTTGGTTGCCCATGCGCCTAAACAATGGCCCATGCGCCTAAACAATGGCCCATGCGCCCAACGGTCGAAACTGACTACGTATGCCCAACCACCCAAAACCCCATGCGCCTGAATAGTAGCCAAGCGCCTGGAAATTTGCCCAGAATGACTAAGTCAGGCCCATGCCCCTAAATAGTGTCCAAGCGCCCAAAGGCCCATGCGCCTAAGTGTTATTAATTTAAGTGTAAGATCAGACGTCCACATAGTGGCAAAACGCCCATACAGGACTGAAACGCCGAAATAGTTCCCATACGCCCAAACACTTAGAATTATTTTTGAATTTTCAGGAAAACCAGAAATGTAGGGTTTGACCCTGATTTGACCTATAGGCTATGAGTACCCATTTTAAGCATGATTATGGGATGGTTTAGGGTTATAGTATGTGTGATTGATGTATGGTATGTATAATGTGTTATCTTTTAATGTTATTCAAACGTATTTATATTATATTATAAAATACGTTAAATATTATGTTATTACTTTGCGTAGTATGACAAATGTATGAAAGAATGTAAAGAATAGCGTAACGAAGTGAAAGATAACAAAGATGAGAAGTAAAACATAATGAATGAAAGAATGGCTTGCAAGCAAATATAAAGGAGGTGCACGACCACGTTGTCGTTAGCTCAACTGTGATGCAGGTTAGCTACCCAAAGGATGCACACAGGGTCAATCATTAAGATTGACAAGACCTTTATGGTATGCCCTAGGTGACTGAGTCAGCTTCGTGCACAATGTTTGTCACACCCGGCCTCTCACACCAACAATATTGTCCGCTTCGCCCACGAGGAGCTCACGGATTTGCTTTTGGTTGCCCGGGTGAAAACTTCCCACTTAGGTTCCAAAATAAAGAAACGTTACGCAGACCAAATCGTTTAAAGGAAATTAGAATAGAATCATTCAACTATGTCGTGCCGTAGTGTACAGACATCGCTCGTGAGTCACCGGACCCGGTGTTGTTCCGTGTCCAGTGCTGCCACCAATGCAGCAATCACCTGCTCATTGGACTGTACCGTCCGTGGAAATGAAGGTAATGGTTGCTCGGTGTTGGTCCTAGTTCTAGGTCTCGGTGTTGGTACACGTTCCCTATACATGAGGTGATCTACGAACTCAGGGTAGAAACTCCAGTCTCGCGGAGGGTCATGTTCAGGTGGTACAAACAGTTGAGCGCAGTCGAACTCACCTCGTGGGTAGTCCAAACGAGGCCAGTCAAGTCCATCATCAGGTACTGGTCCAGGAGGTGGGGACTCGGATCGGGTGAGTGATGATGGTCGTTTACCAGGTGCTCTCGATGAAGATGCCATGCTGTCGAGAGTATGATTTGTGTATGCCAATGAGTATACAGTAGAAAAATCAGGAACAAGTAACTAACTAACTGTGTGCGGTTATAGTCTAGTGTGTATGCAACCTAGTTCTCTATAACCAATGGCTCTGATACCAATCTTTAACACCCGGCCTCTCACACCAACAATATTGTCCGTGAGCTCCTCGTGGGCGAAGCGGACAATATTCTTGGTATGAGAGGCCGGGTGTTAAAATGTTCGTGAGTTAATTACCACAGGCCCAGCATCAGCTTCGTGCACAATGGGCATTGCCAATTAGTCTGAATAATTGGGAGAGATGACTTGCCCTAGGTGACTGGGTCAGCTTCGTGCACAATGTTCATGATTTAATTACCACAGGCCCAACATCAGCTTCGTGCACAATATTCGGGGTATTGTTCATTGATCCGTATGGAAGTAAATAATGACGTAACGTACGAAAAAAAGTAAGAAAGTAAGAAAGTAAAAGAATGATGTAAAATACATTACAAAATTATGAGAACGAAAGTAAATGATAGTGAAAAGTACGAAATGAAAGAATGTATACGAAAAAGAATGTTAATGAAAAGCATGAAGTGAAAGTAAGTATATGTAAGCGAATGCTAATGAAAAGAATGGAAAGAAAGTATGAATACAATAATGGAATATAACAATAGTATTATCTATTTGTACGTATGATGCATGATCGCGTATGAAAGCAAAGAAGGGTTTTTAACGAAAGTAAAGTATGTTATATTTTTATAAAACTAAAACTCACTCAGCAACGCTGACTTTTATGTATTTTCTAGTTGGCAGGTGATTGTTGCTGAGGATGGCACGGGGCAGCTACTTGGCATTTTTGGGATGGCATCCATTTGTATAACAATGACGTTTTTGTGATGTAATGCAAATTATAATATTTTGTAACAGTTAACTACATTGTATTATTTTGCAAAAGCGTTCATTAATATATGAAATGGTTTTAATTAATTTCCGATGTGATGTTTTAAATAAATGTATGGTTTATGTGCGATGAATGACCAACAGTGAGGTGCCGGGATCGGGGCCTTACAAGTTGGTATCAGAGCAAAGTTTAAGTGAAATGGGTAAATATTTTCAAAAAAACCTAAACTTAAACTGAGAATGGGATAAGGTGAAGGGATACAAGTCCGAGTAGCCACATGCCATCTGGTATTTTCTTAATGTTAACCGGTATTATGTGCTTATGTTATTTGATTTGTTTGCCCTTAGTAGATTTATTTGCCCTTAGTAGATTTAGATACTGATGTGGTCAGGATAGGAAATGCTTGGGGTATGCTGAGTAAAGTAAGTGGCTAATCACAACTGGCCACTGTAATTAGGGACTTACTATACTTGACATAAACTGAGATATTACCTTAAATGACCGTGTTGGTGCTTGAATCTTATAGTGTGTTAGAGGATGGCTGGAGGTAGATCTTTTAAGGCTTCACGAGGCGGAGTACGTGGTGGACGTGGTGCTGGACCACGGGTCATAAGAAGAAGGTTAGAGCTGAAGAAGCGGCTCATGAAGAGCCTGAGACCCCTCATCCGGAGGGTGGTGATGAGAGTGCTAACTTAAAGGCCTCGGTGAAGGAGGCTGTAGTAGAAGAGGTTCACCAGGTCATGCAGACGATCTTACCGTCTATGGTGACCGAAGTAATTAAGGCTGTAAGGGAAGGAGAAAGGAAGGAGAGGAAAAGGTCCTCGGGAAGGGGAGAGCAACCGGAGACCGAGACGGTTATCCCTACTGATGAGGAGGACGAAGAAGAGCCTGCGCTGGAGGCAGCACGAGGCTGTAATTATGGGGCATTCCAAAAATGCAAGCCCCCTACCTTTGATGGTAATGGCACCGCTGCTTCTGCTCACCGATGGGTGAGGGAGATAGAGGTTGTCCTTGACATCAGCGAGTGCCGGGAAGACCAGAAGGTGAAGTTTGCCACCCATTCGTTTGTGGACTCGGCTCTATGTTGGTGGGACAACGTTTTCCAAGATGAGGGTAGTAGAGCGATTGGTAGGATGAGGTGGAGTAAGCTAAAGAAGTTGGTGATTGAGGAGTTCTGTCCTCTTCGGGAGTTAGACAAGGTGGAAAGGGAGTTCCTGCAGCTGGAGGCGGGAACCATGACACATCAATAATACACCACCAAGTTTAACGAAATGGCACGGCTGGTGCCGGATAAGGTGACGCCCCTGTCACGAAAGATCAAAGATATATTCAGGGCTTGCTGGCGGATATCCGCAGGTACATGATCGCCGCCCGACCAAGTACGTTTAGGTCGGTGGTTGATTTGGCTGGAAGATTGTATGATGAGAGGGAGGTGATGGTGGTTAAGGGGAAGAAGACTGGTGGTGATGACCGGAACTGGAACAGGAAACTGTTTGGGGTGGTAGCTTTACCCCGAATAACAAAAAAGCGAGGGTGGATGATCGACGGGTGGTTGCCACAGGCCCGGGGACGAAGAAGTGCGGTAAGTGTGGGAAGGAGCATGTTGGTGAGTGCAGGTTGGGGCTTAATGTTTGTTTCAAGTGCGGGAAGCCCGACCACATCTTTAGAGATTATAGAGTAGCGAGGTGCTACAACTGTGGTGAAGTAGGCCACCTGAGCAGGGAGTGCAAAAAGCCGAGGGCAGAGAGTTCGGGAGCGGGAAAGAAGACCGGAACCGAGGAGCAAAAGGCAAGCGCCAGGGCATTCACAATGACCAGGAGGAGGCTAGGTGATGTTGTGTCAGGTACGTTTCTAGTAAACCAAACTCTTGCTTCTGTGTTAATTGATTCAGGTGCTAGTAGAAGTTTATTTCTATTGCTTTCTGTGCTAATTTGCCTATTAGTAGTAGATGTATTGATGATCCCTTTGATGTAGAAACTGCCATAGGTAAGTCTACAAGGATTTCTGACTTGATTGAGAGTTGTGATATAGAACTAGAAGGTCATAAGTTTCCTGCTAGACTGTTTGTGATGACCTTAGGCGGTTTTGATGTAGTCTTAGGAATGGATTGGTTAGCGGACTACGAGGCGAACATTGTGTGTCGCAAGAAGATGATTGGATTGACAGCGTAGTTCGATGACGATATACGGTGATCGAGTTACGATGTTCGTGATTTAATTACCACAGGCCCAGGTGACTGGGTCAGCTTCGTGCATAATATTCGTGATTTAATTACCACAGGCCCAGCATCAGCTTCGTGCACAATGTTCGGGGTATTGTTCATCGATCCATATGAAAGTAAAAGAATGACGTAACATACGAAAGAAAGTAAGAAAGTAAAAGAATGATGTAAAGTACGTTACAAAAGTATGAGAATGAAAGTAAGAGATAGTGAAAAGTACGAAACGAAAGAATGTATACGAAAAAGAATGTTAATGAAAAGCATGAAGTGAAAGTAAGTATATGTAAGCGAATGCTAATGAAAAAGAATGGAAAGAAAGTATGAATATGATAATGGAAGATAACAATAGTATTATCTATTTTTACGTATGATGCATGATCGCGTATGAAAGCAAAGAAGGGTTTTTTAACGAAAGTAAAGTATGTTATATTTTATAAAACTAGAACTCACTCCGCAACGCTTACTTTTATGTATTTTCTAGTTGGCAGGTGATTGTTGTTGAGGACGGCACGGGGCAGCTACTTGGCATTTTTGGGATGTCATCCATTTGTATAACAATGATGTTTTTGTGATTTAATACAAATTATAATATTTTGTAACAGTTAACTACACTTTATTATTTTGCAAAAGCATTCATTAATATATGAAATTGTTTTAATTAATTTCTGCTGCGATGTTTTAAATAAATGTATGGTTTATGTGTGATGAATGACCAACTGTGAGGTGTCCAGGATCGGGGCCTTACAATATATATATATATATATATATATATATATATTATATAATATATGTATATAATAGGGTCAAGATCTTTTCAAGACTCATAAAGATCGTGAAAACTGTGAGAACTCATCCTCGCCATTAATTGATATAGATTTTATATTTGATTTAATTTATTCTTAAAGGGTATTAAGGTTATTTTTTTTTATTTATTGGTTGTTTCCCCCTTTTCACTAGGTGAATAAATGTAACTTTTAAATGAATATTGGCCAGATACAATCTTAAACAGCTTGATATTCAGCTTCATTTTATCATCATTTCAAACCAAATACAATTACGAACTCAATGAATCTGGTCTTCATCTTCATCGATCATCACCTTCAAACCAAAATCGTTTGACCAGATTATGATCCCATCGAATTCTCACCTTCTATCAAAAAGCGATTGAACTAGGTTGCAGATTATCATCTACTAAATAAAATTGAAGACTTTTAATTGACGATCATATCAATCGAGAAACAAGGATCTCCATTTCGTTTGATTAAGATGATTTTAATATCTTTCCAAGAACATGGTAACATGTAACTCATATAATCAATTTGTAACATTAATGGTTTTCAATTGTGTTTGTTTTTGCATGATTTTGTCCTAAAAGTTTATCGGCACTGAAGATTTTATCTTGGAAGAAAAT
This sequence comes from Flaveria linearis, assembly GCA_024085815.1. NCBI lineage: Eukaryota > Viridiplantae > Streptophyta > Magnoliopsida > Asterales > Asteraceae > Flaveria > Flaveria linearis. Next base: position 27,483,703 of record CM044018.1, read on the forward strand.
ATCTTTTTAATAGTTTTTATACCGGTTGATATAGCAAATTTACATATACGTAAATTAGGTAACATTCATCATATATGATACATATATAAGAGCCTAATAATTATTTATTTTACAAAATCATGTTTATATAATAGTTATAGTGTTAAAGCTTCACATACATATAAATTAGGTAATTTATCTATATTGTTATGAGGGTTAACTTTGTTAATTTGTCACTTTTTAAACATTATTGTAACTAACTATGCTACTTTCAAAATCTGTTGCCTATTTAGTCAAAATGGTGCACTCCCTACTTCTATTTTTTTATTTTTTATTTTTTAAGCTTTTGTATGATTCCTTTGTTCCTTCACAGCCTGCTTTGTACGCCAATAGACCACAAATATCCATAATGAGGTTTAAGTTAACGACTTTGTAATTTTGGTATAGTTATATTTGATTTATGTAAATTGATCCCTCAACTTTGTAATATCTATATTTATCAAGTCACTTAAAAAATTATCAAACATACGTCTCGAGCATTGGGCTCTACTTTGGAATGATCTATTTAATTACGAATAAACAAATATTGGTTGGTTAATAAAAAAATAAACAAACAACATACCCAGTCTTTCCTCGATTTTGAGAGATAGAGAGATCACTTTTAAAGAAACTGATTTATAGAGAGACCGCTTCCAAACAAATATTGGTTGGTAAATATGGTTAAATAACATTATCATGGTTATTATGTTTGAAGGCTAATAAATTTATAGAAATTTAATTATGATGCATCTTTCTACGACATGGATATTAGAAACTGATATATGCTTTTCGTGAGGAACATTTAGTTGCAGTACCACAAGTTGTGTCTAGATAGAATGAGAATTGGTCAAAAAAAGATAAAGTGCTAGTTACAGTTTATATTGAGGATGGTACGGGGCAGCTACTTGGCATTTTTGGGATGTCATCTATTTGTATAACAATGACGTTTTTGTGATGTAATGCAAATTATGATATTTTGTAACAGTTAACTACGCTGTATTATTTTACAAAAGCATTCATTAATATATGAAATGGTTTTAATTAATTTCCGCTGTGATTTTTTAAATAAATGTATGGTTTATATGCGATGAATGAACAACTGTGAGGCGCCCATGATCGGGGCCTTACAATATATATATATATATATATATATATAATATATATTATATATATATATATATATATATATATATATATATGTATATATATATATATAATGTATATATATATGTATATGTATATATATACATATATATATAGATGTATATATATATACATATATATATAGATGTATATATATATACATATATATATACATCTATAGATATGTATATATATATATACATAATATACATATATAATAATATATGTATATACATATATATGTATATATACATATATATGTATATATATATGTATATATACATATATATATATATGTATGTATATATATATGTGTTATATATATATATATTGGTCAAGATCTTTTCAAGACTCATAATATCGTGAAAACTGTGAAGACTCATCCTCGCCATTATTGATATAGATTTATTTTTGATTTAATTTATTCTTAAAACGTATTAAGGTTATTTTATGTTTATTTATTGGTTGTTTCCCCCTTTTCACTAGGTGAATAAAGGTAACTTTGAAATGAATATTGGCCAGATTACAATCTTAAACAGCTTGATATTCATCTTCATTTTATCATCATTTCAAACCAAATTCAATTACGAACTCAATGAATCTGGTCTTCATGTTCATCGATCATCACCTTCAAACCAAAATCGTTTGACCAGATTACTATCCCATCGAATTCTCACCTTCTATCAAAAGCGATTGAACTAGATTGCAGATTATCATCTACTAAAGAAATTGAAGACTTTTTAATTGACGATCATATCAATCGAGAAACAAGGATCTCCATTTCGTTTGATTAAGATGATTTTAATATCTTTCCAAACATACGTCTCGAGCATTGGGCTCTACTTTGGAATGATCTATTTACTTACGAATAACAAATATTGGTTGGTTAATAAAAAAAATAAACACAACATACCCAGTCTTTCCTCGATTTTGAGAGATAGAGAGACCACTTTTAAAGAGACTGATATTATAGAGAGACCGCTTCCAAACAAATATTGGTTGGTAAATATGGTTAAATAACATTAATCATGGTTATTATGTTTGAAGGCTAATAAATTTATAGAAATTTAATTATGATGCATGTTTCTACGACATGGATATTTAGAAACTGATATTTGCTTTTCGTGTGGAACATTTAGTTGCAGTACCACAAGTTGAGTCTAGATAGAATGAGAATTGGTCAAAAAAGATAAAGTGCAAGTTACAGTTTATGTTATAAGTTCAAAGTGACAACTATAAATTATATCTTTAATTAAAAGATGTTAGCAATAGATTTCTACCTACTACAACCATACATTAGTAGTAGCAATGGGAATAAAATGAAATGGTTCAACTTGTGCATTTTACAACTAATGAAATGCAAACGATTGTAGATGATAATAAACAATTGATAAAAAATGGGGAATAACGGATGAAGATACGATGCAGATGATCGAGGGGTCAAATGGATTGAAATATTTGTGAACTAAAAATGAATTAGGTCAAACCAGAAATATGCTTAACTAGAAATGTTGTAACACTCATGACTATATATAAACTGTAATAGAATGTCTCATATGGTGGTCAATGTGCTAAACTAGAAATGTTGCAACATTCATGATCATAAGTAAACTGTAATAATATTTCTCATATGGTGGTCAATTGTACAAACTGTATATTAAAAAGTAACTAAACAGTTTATTACAAAATAAAAATCACCAATTAACAAACTTACCGATATCCACTAAACTATGACAAACACTAACTTACATGATAAAAAAACATAACCTATTAATCAAACTTTCATATCAACTAATTTACATACATATATAAATCACATTGTGTGACATCCGTCACCGAAAGGTCCGTCATTTAACGTGACTTTCATTAACTTTTCTGTGATCATTCATTCCTATCTTTATAAACTATTCGTGTGGACATTATTCTTGCTTATCATCATTTTGCTTGTTTCCTCGTTGTTAGCGTTGCTATCATTTTAAAAATTTTACAATCGTCGTATCGTTATTATTAAACCTATCTATTATCTATTACTATTATTACTAATAAAACCATTTTTAAGTTACTAATATTATCATTTATGCTTTATCATTAACATAACTAATCGAATTAAGGTCAATTTTAACTAAAACAAACTTGGAAGTTGGGGATTTAAAGTGCAGGGACTAAATGTGACATTTTTCCAAACTTGATCTGGGTATAAATACCCCCTTATCAGCCCCAAACCCTAAGACTTCTTCTTCTCCTCCTCCAACCGCCCCTTTCTCCTCTCTTGCACAAACCGACTTTTTCTTCGCGTTTACTCTGGCAGAACCTCGGCATCAGCCGAATCTACCTCATTTTCACAGGTAGACGACCTTGGTCATCCTTTTCTTCGTTGTTTCTGCTGTTCTTTGGGTGGCTTCGGGTGCTCGGGGCCAACCTGAGCACATGGGGTCATGAGATCGCGTGTGGTGTCTTTCTGCGTGTCCTTCTTGTTTGTGTGTGTGCGAAATGCGTTTCTGGAAGTGTTGGTGGTGTCAATCGAGTGCACCCAGCAGCCGAACTCTGCACATTCTTCAGTCACGATCTCTGCTCAGGCGTCTGTGTTCTATCATGCGACTGAGTCGTGCGACTGACTGTGTCGTGCGACTGGGTCATGCGACTGAGTGTGTCGTGCGACTGAGTCATGCGATTGAGTGTATGTCGTGCGACTGAGTCATGAAATTGAGTGTATGTATGCGATTGAGTCATATGATTGTGTGTTTCGTGCGATTGAGTCTATGCGGATGACTGTGTGCGATTGTGCGTGTATCGCACGGCTGAATGCTGAGTCGCACGAATGAAGGTTCATTCGTACGAATGAAGCTGATTCGTGCGAATGAAGATTGATTCATGCGTATGGATGTTGAGTCGTGTGATTGAGTGCTGTGTGGTACGACTGAAGGCTGAGTCGCACGAATGAAGGTTCATTCGTACGAATGAAGCTGATTCGTACGAATGGAGGTTGAAAAGTGCGGATGAAGCGTTGAGTCGTGCGTCTGGTCCTGTCATGCGAATGAAGTTGTTGTGTGTGAATTCCTTCTTGTGTGTGGTGTGTATGTCGTGTGATGTTAAGGTGACATAGGCACGGTTGCCATTGTTAATGACAATATTAAAGTTAACACTATAAAAACTTACTAATGTTATCACAAATCTAATCAACGTTAACATTTTTAAAATTATCAAGAACAGATTTGCAACCACTAGAATTTAGTAAGTACTTCTCTAACAACAATGAAACCTTTACACTAATATCATCGGCAACCGAACCGACCGAACGTTACTATTTTCATTAAACGTATCATTAATGCTTAACGATAACTGTTAATGGTGTTTGACCTTTTATTGCATACAACATTTGGAACTTGATCATTCATACTTACCACTGAACAAGTGAGTTTCGTGACCCCTTTTTATACTTATACAATTCTTCAATCATTTACAAACTTGGGGGAAAAGTATGCTCATCCATTTTATGCTGTACAACTTACATTCTTGGAATCAACGTGTTACTGTTTTGTGAGTAGTTATCTGATACATACATGAGTTCGCTGTGTGGTACTATCTTTATAACCATTTAGTTCCGGTGTTGGAACCGACGGATAGGTATTGGTAGTACTACTGGGTTGACACCCCCACCCTTGTTTGTTGGTATACTAGTTGGTACCAACAGTGGCCAGGAACGGGCCCTTGGGTGAATATATTCTGAAAAGATTCTGTGTGTACGTCATTAGGTTTGGTTGTGAAGCTCATTGTCATGTGATTTTGCTTACTTATAACTGTATTCACGGTATTCCACAAAACTATTATGCAGCATCAATTTACTTATTATTCTAAACCTGCGAGCTCACCAACAATTTTATTGACCATTTTGAGCATATCTTTTCAGGTGACAATGCTAATTGAAGATCTAGGTATGCTGTCTTAGTGGAGACCCTAGGATGCATTTTGAGACTATACAATACTTGACAAACATTCTTTTGAAACATTGTTGGTCTGATTAAATACAATTATTCTTTTGGATACTTGTTCCCGGGTTGTGGGAATTACATTACAATGATACTATTTTTGGTTATTTGATTCATTTACAAGTTTATGCTTATGGCTATGTTATCGTGAATATTGACTAAACACGACACAAGTCTCCTTTGTGTCGGGTGTCGTCATGACACGCTTTATCATCAAATACAAGTATTGCATCTCTATTGTTACAATGTGTTATGACGATCCCGTCTAGTTACATCCCCGTGTTTCCGCTCTCAGTGGGGGGTGTGACACTTTGCAACAAAATTTTAATATCTAGTGACTTACATATATGTAAATCACCTAGAAACAAAACTACCAACATTCAATATCTTACATTCTAAACAAACCTATAATGACTAATCAAGTCATACACCCAAAATATCATAATAAGTGTTTAAATTTATCTACCTTCCTTTCATCTCCCCCTAAATCTATAAATCACGAATTTCTTGCATCTTCTTGTTTACATATTAGTATGTGCACAACCTTTGATTCTTTTGGGATGAAGAATTTAGCATGTCAATTTCTTTTCAAAACACTTTTATTCTTTAACATTTTCTTCACTTTATTACTTCCCACATATTATTTGTAAACATCGTGAATAATTTATTGGACCTTTTTTCTCTATCATCATCCACTTAGAAATAGTCTTTATTTTTTATATTGTACTCTATATAAGATATCAAATCATGATCAAAACACAATCATATATTTGTTTAACATTTCTCTACAACTTTTTTTATGTAGATATGATATATAATTACATATTTACAATATTGAACAATATACATGTCACATCTCGGCGGAAGCGTGAACGAGACGGGTGGAATGTGACTAGCTTTTATCAGAGTGCAGTGGTTATATAAATAAACACAGATTAAATAGAAACTAAATACAGACATGCTTTTATTTCTTAATATTCGAGGTTACAACCTTTCTTAGTATGTGCACAACCTTTGATTCTTTTGGGATGAAGAATTTAGCATGTCAATTTCTTTTCAAAACACTTTTATTCTTTAACATTTTCTTCACTTTATTACTTCCCACATATTATTTGTAAACATCGTGAATAAATTTATTGGACCTTTTTTCTCTATCATCATCCACTTAGAAATAGTCTTTATTTTTTATATTGTACTCTATATAAGATATGAAATCATGATCAAAACACAATCATATATTTGTTTAACATTTCTCTACAACTTTTTTTATGTAGATATGATATATAATTTACATATTTACAATATTGAACAATATACATGTCACATCCCGGCGGAAGCGTGAACGAGACGGGTGGAATGTGACTAGCTTTTATCAGAGTGCAGTGGTTATATTAAATAAACACAGATTAAATAAAAACATAATACAGACATGCTTTTATTTCTTAATATTCGAGGTTACATCTTGTTACATAATATATCAAAATTTGATGTAACTAACTACAACTGGATTAATCTACAGCATGCCTTCAAATACGGTGGAAATGAGCATCCACATACACACTAAAGTCAATGATGTTGACTGTTAGTGTTACAAAAACCCTTCCCACAACTTCTCCCCAACCGTGTGGACTTCAAAACTAAAGTCAAATGTGTTAGTCATCGTTTCCTGAAAAGTACACTTAAACCGGTCAACAAAAATGTTGGTGAGAACATAGGTTTAATCCAAACAAATATTTTGTTGATGTGTTAATCATAACCAAAATTACAACCAAACATGCTCACAACATAATCATACTATCACGAAATAATAAAAATCAGATAATATTACATCCTAATTCCCATTCGGTTAGATGCAGGAAAATAGTAGCAACCCTCATCCGGTTGGTACAAATATCCTCCTAAGTAGCACTACTAATATTATCGACCGGTTCCTCATTCGAACTAATGGTTGTGTCGCAAATGACAGTAAGCAAACAAATATATTTTCAAAATAACACATCAAGCCACAAGTATACTTTTCCCCCCAAACATTACGGAATACCAAATGGTTAAAAATGGGGCTATGAACTCACCGTGTCTTCCCACACAGTGTTAGACAATACTTCAGAATATTTTTCTGATTTTCATTGACTGTAAAATTAATAGAAACACCTTCGAGTCTTCAAAAATTCTTAATTCATAATAAATTGTGATTTTTTCAAAAATCACACACAAAATAGCTATAAATGTTCAAAATTACCAAATTTGGTAAAATATAAGTTTGAACAACCTGTAATTTCTCATAAATTTCCCAGCTTCAAATCCCTCACAAATTATTTCCCATAAATTCCAAAATATTCTCAATATTTATCATAATATCTTATGCTATCCAATAATTCCTCAAAATTTCTTACCAATTCTTCCAATAATTCAGTAACATCAAATAATTTTTATAAAACCCAACTCTTGACAGATTATTTTCTGTGAATTTTATAATATTCCCATAAATAGTTACAAATAGCTTCTGTCCATAAAGAATTCCCAAAATTTTATAGAAGACTTTTCAAATAGGATCAAGAATCATATAATTATTTTACAGTCCAAGTCATAACAGATTAGTTTCTGTAATTTTCACAATAATTGACATATTTAGTAAAAATATTCATACTGCTCCATAATTTATGAAAATAATATATTCTATAGTTTTTGCTTTAATATTTTATCTATGATTTTATCCGAATTTATTATGTAATTTAAGTATTTATTACAATTTATTTATTACAGAAAATATAAAAATTCATATCCTAATTATAACAAGGAATAAAAATCTGAATTAATTTCAGGGGCTTTTATACCTCAGAATAATCATTCTGAGATTTTATCAGAATTTTCCCAAATTTATTTATATTTTTGACATTTTCTTCTATTTTCTACTATAAAATAATTTGTATAAACTATTTTACTTACCAAAAACTTATCAAAGTTTCCAGTTTAATATCTTAGTATAAAAACAAGGATTTTCAATGTTTATTCCCACAATTGCTTTCATTAAATATTTACTTGATTTTTCTTAATATTCATGTTATATGTTTTGTAAAATTCAAATATATTTTTATAAAATACAAGTTCCTGAATTTTGGAACTTTATTACTCAAAACTGGTGGTTTTAAGTTTCCCAAAATGGGTTTCAGATGACTACACCCATTTATATACATACGTATCAATATGTATGTATATATATATGTTTTGTAACATATATGTAAACTAAAACCTTTTTTTATTCACCTTAGATGATGTGTTTGATGATGTTTTCGACTTCTGGAATCCAAGGACAAGGCAAATAGGATCGTGGATGGTAGTGGATGATGATGGTTGTCGGTTTGGTGTTGTGGTTATCGGGTGTTTAGTGTTGTTAGTATGGGTTTGTTGTGTGGTGTTATAGTAACCGAGGGAGTGAGAGGGTAGTAGAGGGTGGTGATGTTTGATGAAACAACCGAGGGAGTGGAGAGTAGAAGCTAAAGTGATGGTGGTTTGTGGTGCTTTGATGATATCCCAAGAGAGGGTAAGAAAGTTTGGTGATTTGTGTTTGTAAATACAAGATGAGGAGGGTGTATATAGCCTCTCGGTTGACTACCTTCCCCAACATCATCATTATCTTTATTCCCTAGCTAAGGTGAGTCACCTCTCTAGCTTAGCTATGTGGCAATTTAAGGAAGAAACCAAGAGGGAGGTGGCATTGGTTTAAGGCAAGGTGGCGGGTTCATGGGATGGGAATTGACTTCAAAGTGTGAAGGGGAGATGCCTTGGAATTGCCATATTCTTGTAATGATGAAGATTCTTAATAGGTTGACTAAGGCAAGCTTCTAAACCCACGGGTTCAATGGATTTGGAGAGGTTGAGGTGGCGTTTAGGAGTAACCGAGATGGATAGGTAAGAAAGAAAACCGAGACTTTGCTTATGGTGTGGTGGTTTTTGGAGTAGGGTGGTTTTAGAAGGTGGTGGTTTGTGGTTTTTGAGTGGTAACCGAGGGTATGGGGAGGGTGGTTTGGGTTTTTAGTTTTAGTTTTTAGGTTTTTGGTTGTTGTGGGTTTGATTTAGTTTTGTTTCAGTAGGTTTATATATACATATATGTAGATGTATATCGTGCATGTATATGTAACTTTATGGTAATCATATAATCATATGTATCTATAATTCACATATGTAGTAAAATTAATCGCAAACCTATGACATATAGGTACATACATGTGGAATTGAAATTACAAAAATACATGTTCCATTTTTATATATTTTGTATGCATACGTAACTTTCACTATATATATACATGTATGTATGAATTTTAGGCACATAAACGCACGTACATATGTAAACTATCAATATATATACATGCATGTAACATGCATACGTAAGATTTTCATATATATGTATGTATGCAACCATGCATACGTACACCCATAATATATATCATTTTATGAGTCCAAAGATATATATATATATATATATATATATATATATATATATATATATATATATATATATATATAAGGTATATATGTACACATCATACATAAAGTTATTCGTATACAAACTTGCTTGTTCATTTTCCATATATAATTGCATATGTGTATTATATATTTAATATTCATGCAAAAAGTATAAATAATAATAATTATAAATTTTAAGGTTGTTACATTCTCCCCTTGTTAAAAGAATTTCGTCCCGAAATTCAGTGGAGTATGCTTTAGAAACTTAAACAAGTGTTACCTTGAAATAGGTGGGGGTACTTTTTCTTGATTTCATTTTCCCTTTCCCAGGTGTATTCTGGTCCTCTTTTTGCATTCCACTTGACTTTCACTATGGAAATTTTTCTTCTTCTTAATTTCTTTATTTCTTTTCCCACAATGGCTATTGGTTCTTCTACAAAGTGCAGTTTCTTATCAACTTGTATTTCTTGAATTGGCACAACCAGAGTTTTGTTGGTTAAGCATTTCTTGAGGTTGGACACATGAAATATGTTGTGTACTTCACTTAATTCCTGTGGTAATTCCAACTTATATGCTACAGGACCAATTCTATCTATAACTGTGAATGGACCAATATACCTAGGGTTTAGTTTACTGGCTTTTCCAAATCGAAAGATACCTTTAGAAGGTGATACTTTCAAATATACCCTATCTCCAATTTGAAATTCTAATGGTTTTCTCCGTCTGTCTGCATAGTTTTTCTGTCGATCACGAGCTGTTTTCAACTTGTTTTTAATTTCAGTGATCTTGTCTGTGGTTCCTGGATTAGTTCAGGACCTGTGAGTTGTCTATCGCCTATTTCATTCCAGCATAAAGGTGACCTACATTTTCTTCCATATAAAGCTTCGAATGGTGCTAACCCGATACTAGAGTGATAACTATTATTGTATGAAAATTCTATTAAAGGAAAATGACCATCCCAATTTCCACCAAAGTCTATAGCACAAGCCCTTAACATATCTTCTAAAGTTTGTATTGTTCTTTCACTCTGTCCATCAGTCTGTGGATGATAAGCTGTACTTAAATTAATTTGAGTTCCTAAAGCTTTTTGTAAAGTTTGCCAGAACCTGGAAGTAAATCTACTATCTCTATCGGATATAATGGATACAGGTATTCCATGTCTAGACACAATTTCTTTTATGTAAATCCTTGCCAATCTCTCAATTTTGTAATCTTCCCGAATAGGTAAGAAATGAGCAGACTTAGTTAGCCTATCTACTATAACCCAAATTGTGTCGTATCCATTTCTGGTTCTAGGTAACTTAGTTATGAAATCCATAGTAATTTGATCCCATTTCCATTCTGGGATTTCTGGTTGTTGCAAATATCCTGAGGGCTTCTGATATTCAGCTTTTATTCTGGAGCAAACATCACATTGTTCCACAAATTCTCCAATCGATCTTTCATACCTGGCCACCAATATTGACTTTTCAAGTCTTTATACATTTTGTTATTCCCTAGGTGTACAGAGTATCTTGATTTGTGAGCTTCTTGCAGAACAGTTATCCTAATTTGTTTGTTGTCGGGTATCCAGATTCTTTCGTTGAATTTCAAAATTCCATCTGCTTCTTCTTTTAAATCTTTCCTTTGCCCTTTCAGTGTCAGCATGTCTTTTTATTGAGCTTCCCGGATTTGATTTAACAAATCTGATCGTAATTCCATTTTCATTGCTCGTACCCGTAAAGGTTTTTCCCTTTCTTTTCTACTTAATGCATCAGCTACTACATTGGCTTTTCCTGGGTGATACTTAATTTCACAATCATAATCACTTAACAATTCTACCCATCTTCTTTTTCTCATGTTTAACATTTTCTGATCAAAGATGTGCTGCAAACTTTTGTGGTCCGTATATATTATAGACTTAGTCCCATACAAGTAATGTCTCTAAATTTTCAGTGCAAATATTACAGCTCCTAACTCTAGATCATGGGTGGTGTAGTTCTTTTCACTACCCCTAAGTTGTCTAGATGCATATGTAATCACTTTATTCTTCTGCATTAAAACACATCCAAAGCCTTGACGAGAGGCATCACAATAGACTATGAAATTATCAGTTCCTTCAGGTATAGCTAGCACAGGTGCACTACATAGTTTATTCTTAAGAAGTTCAAAGGCTTCATTTTGCTTTTCCCCCATATATACTTCTTATCTTTTTGAGTCAATTCAGTCAATGGTTGAGCTATTCTTGAGAAGTTTTCTATAAATCTTCTATAGTATCCTGCTAAACCTAAGAATTGACGTATTTCTGTCGGGGTTTTTGGAATTTCCCATTTCTTAACTGATTCTTTCTTTGCTGGATCAACTTGAATTCCATCTTGGTTAACTATGTGTCCAAGGAATTGTACTTCTCTTTTCCAAAATTCATATTTTGAAAATTTTGCATACAACTTTTCTTTTTGTAATAATTCCAAGGTTAACCTAAGATGTTGTTCGTGGTCTTCCTTACTCTTAGAATAGATTAGAATGTCGTCAATGAAGACTATAACAAATTTATCTAAGTAAGGTTTACACACTCTATTCATTAAGTCTATAAATACTGCTGGAGGATTGGTTAACCCAAATGGCATTACAAGGAATTCATAATGACCATATCTAGTTCTAAAAGCAGTTTTAGAGATGTCATCCTCTTGTACCCTTAATTGATGATATCCTGATCTTAAGTCTATTTTTGAGAAATAGCTGGATCCTTGTAGTTGGTCAAATAAATCATCAATTCTAGGGAGTGGATACCTATTCTTTATAGTAACCTTATTAAGTTCCCTATAATCAATACACATTCTAAAGGTTCCATCCTTCTTTTTAACAAATAATATTGGTGCTCCCCAAGGGGATACACTAGGACGTATGAATCCTTTATTTAACAATTCCTGTAACTGAGTCATAAGTTCTTTCATCTCAGTTGGTGCTAAATGATAAGGTGCTTTGGCAATTGGGGTTGTTCCTGGTATCAATTCTATTTTAAATTCTACCTGACGAGGGGGTGGTAATCCAGGTAATTCATCAGGGAACACATCAGCATATTCATTTATAACAGGAACACTTTCCAAATTTTCCTTATCAAGTTGTGTATCAACAATATGAGCCAAGAATGCTAAACAATTTTTATTAAGGTATTTTCGTGCTTTTTCACAAGTAATCAGTTTCACCGTATTGCATGGCTTATCACCATAAATGCAAAGAATTTTGTTTTCCTTATTCAAAGGAACCTTAATCATTTTCTTATCACAAATGATTTCAACATGATTTGCACTTAACCAATCCATTCCTACTACGATATCAAATCCTCCTAATTTAATAGGTATCAGATTTATATCAAAACAGTACTCATCTAAATTTAAGATGCAATTAGGAATGATTTCGTCAGCTTCAATTATCTTACCATCAGCTAATTCTATCACATAATTGTCACGTAATTTTTCAGATGTTAGACTAATTGATGGTCTAAAAGTATGTGAGATAAAACTGCGGGTTGCTCCTGTATCAAATAATACTTTAGCGTACTGATTATTGATAAGGAACGTACCCGTAACTACTTCTGGTTCCTTCCGAGCTTCGTCAGCTTGTATCACAAAAGCTCTTCCACGAGGGTGGTTTTGGTTAGCTGGAGCCTTACCCTTTCGTTGAGGACATTCGTTCCGGAAATGATTTTCACTTCCACATTGAAAGCAGACGGTTTTGTTGCTGGTAGGGTTTCTACAGTCTCGGGAAACGTGCCCCTTCCTTTTACAATTATAACACACCACTGTCATACAGTTTCCTGTATGATATTTCTGACAGATATTGCACTGTGGTGGTTTTTCTATTTTCTTTCCTTGAGTTGTTCCCAAAAAGTTTCTTGGTGGAGGTCGGGTTACTCTTTTCTGGGAATTTTCTCCAAATCTCCTTCCCGAATGGTTTTCAGTCCATTTCCTCTTTTCTCCTACCTGTTAGTGTCCCAATGATCCGTTCCGGATCATTTCATCTGTCAGACTTCCTGACAGGATTACTGCTTCCTGAAAGGTTTTGGTTCTAGTTGATTTCACTAATCCCCTTATTTGTGGCACTAATCCCCAAATATACCTTCCTATCCTTTTGGATTCTGGGGTTATCAGGTGTGGTACTAACCTGGATAGTTCATTATACCTATCAGTGTACTCCCGTTGTGCAGATCCTTTCATTTCTAACGCTAGGAATTCAGCTTCCAATTTTTCTATCTCATTGTACGGGCAGTATTTTTCTATCACTAAGTTTCTAAATTCTTCCCAGCTCAGCTTACTCATATTATTCCTACCCTTAATATGTATTTCCATTTTCCACCAAGATTGGGCTTCTCCTTTTAAGGAATGTGAAACAAACAGTGTTTTGAGATTTTCAGCACAGTTGCTGATTTCCAGAACTCCTTCCATGTCATCTAGCCATCTCAAGGCTTGTACTGCTCCACCTTTGCCATCAAATTCCTGAGGTCTACAGGACATAAAGGTTTTGTAGGAGCATCCTTTTGACATTTCATTTGGGATTTCTTCTTCTTCCATGTTTATGTTTTCAGGCACAGTTGGTGGGTTTGAGGTAGTTCCATATTCAGGTTTTGCTGAAGTTGGTTAATTAGGGTAGGTAGGGTAGCTTCTAGTTGTTGGGCTACTATCTGGGATATCCTATCATTTTCATTGATATCAGGGTTCACAGGGTTCACGGGTGTTTCTTCCCCAAGTCTGGTCCTGGGTCGTCCTACTCGAGCTGTTCTCCGGACAGGCTGAGTGTTTCTTTTTGGCGGCATGATTCACTATAGTGAATTTTAATGTTAGTATCGCAAATAAATATCTTAACACAAAATTATTTAACATAATTCAAACAAACATGTTAACACAAAATACATATATTAGCTAAGCTCTTATTTCTTTTTTTTTATTCTAATAAATTAAACTATGTCTATTAGTTTCTACCGAACCATTTCCACATCCTGGTAAAAAGACTTTGCTTGGGTGTCTTAAGCTTCTTAATATCCTTTTGGATTTTCCAAATTCCCAGTTGTATCTTCTTAAGTTTCTTAAGAGTCTGTCGGGCTATTTTCATGATGTAATGCAAAATACATCGGTTATTCATGCATATTTTGTTTAGTTTTTAGTTGTTTAGCGTCATTTTCCTTTAGAATAGATAAACTTTTGTTTTTATTTTATTTTGCAGGCCTTGTGGGTTAAAAAGAGCCTAAATAAACGGAAATACAAGAAGAAACGAGTCCCGAAACGATACGCGAGATCACAGGCTGAAAGGAAGTCAATATCTGAAACTAGGATCAGCTGGCGGGTCGCGACCCATTTTACATATCCTCTCGCGACCCGCGAGAAGGTGTGCGAGAAGTGGGTGTTTTCTTTAACAGGGTGGCGGGTGGCGACCGGAATTATAAAGCCTCTCGCGCCCCGCGAGAGGCCCGTATCTGCAGAAAGGTCGTAATTTTCTTGTTTTTAACCTACTTAAGCCCTATTGAAGAGGAGAAGAACCCTAATCATGAAAGAGGCAGTTCTTGGACGATTGGGAGAGCAAAATTGAGTCATTTTGAAGTATTCGGAGCATCCGGTTCGAAGATTGAAGGCAAGGAAGCATCCGGGTCGACCTCGTGACGTTCGGGTGTCTTTATTTTCATTCTCTTTTCGTCTTAGATGTTTCGTTTCATTGTTTTAACTTTACTTTTGATTGAAACCGTAATTATGAGCGGCTAGACACTTTGTTACTACCTAGATTGGATGATTGATTGTTAAAGTTATGATTTTTATGGGATTCTTATGAAATCCTTGGTAGTCTTTGAATTGTAAGAATAGTTGGCTCTTTAATTGAATGCATATGAGTATCTGAATGGGTTTGGTTGTTGTTTATTTGCTTTACATAACTCTTGGTGACGGTCTTTATCACATAATAGAGTTGTGTTAGGTCTTGAGTTTTGGTGATTGTCTATGTCACATAATAAATTTAGGATCTTTAATGTTGAAGGTACAATAGACTTTAAAAGCAATTAATCGGTAATCTTACTAATTCAAGTGTTTTGCTAATCTCATAATCTGTGAGGTGCGAGTTTATTGGTAGATCTAAGTCATTAAGCTGCAAGGCAGGAGCTTCTGTGAGGGAGTGGCCTTTTGACTAATGTCTAGCAAGTTCAATTAATAGAGTTCAAATTACCTTGATTTAGATCCCGTGAAGGAGTGAATCACATAGGTACTTTCATAGACCCATTAGACATCTCGTGAGAGTGAGTCTAGCATCCGGTAGTTACACTAATCTGAGGATGTCACTTTAGTACTCTTGAGAGTGATTAGGAGGCTTTAGGCGTCCCAAAAGGTGAAAACTTTAAGATCCCGGTTCCCCAAAGTTTGCAATTTCCCAAACCAATCATCTCTAAACAAAATCAGGATTCCAATCTAGGTAGTGCCTTTCTATCATCCAAGTTAAGTTGTTCTTAATTCGTGCCTTTAGTTATTTCTAGTTTTCAATTACTTGTCTTTTGTAGGAATTGTTAGACAACCCCCCTTTTTCAAGAACAAAACAAACAGTCCGTGTCTTTTTAGACTAGATCGAGTTAATTATTGCAATACATTAGAGTCTTGTGGATTCGATATCCGGACTTACTTTAGCTATACTAGAGTCGACCGGTACACTTGCCGGTTAGTAGTTTAGTGTCATTTAGTAAGTCTAGAGTATTACTTAGTGTCTAGAATAGGGTTAATTTAAGTCGTTTTTACTAAATTACTTTCTGCACATCAAGTTTTTGGCGCCGTTGTCGGGGACTCTTAGCAATTGCGTTAATTAGCTTGCTCTAGTTTTGTTTTACTATTCTGTGTCTATTTTGTTTGTTTTTCCTTTTGTTTGGTTTATTCTTTGCAATTTTTATTAATTTTTATTACTTTGTTTGCTATTCTTGAGTTGCAGTACATGCCACATACCCGATCGAAGGGACCACCACCGACACATACAGCTGATTCCGCGCTCTCTTCTGTCAGATCAGGGGTAAGTACTTCTACTTCAAGTTTAAACTTTCCTACCTCTATTCCACCCTCGAAACCATCCATCTTTGATAGCACCCCACAAACCTCACCCAAGTCCACACCAAACTCTACACCACCCATTTCCGCACCTACTAGTCCTAAAGCCAATCCTTTACCAATGGGAGACCGTAGGACCATCCACCAGCAATCCACCCAGGGTTTTACCGGAGTTAATTCTCCAATCACTTGCCCTCAGATTGCCAATGAAAACTCTTGGCAAATCCCATCCTACATCATGACTGCGATCACCAATTCATGCCAATTCCATGGACGTGATGATGAGGATGCACCTGCTCATATTGCCCGCCTGACCCGCATCTGTGGTACCTTCAAGCTTCAAGGTGCCAATGATGATGCAATCTTTCTCCAGTTGTTTCCTTTCTCACTAGCGGGACGAGCCGCCACTTGGCTTGACTCGCAGCCTGCTGGGACTTTCACTACTTGGGCAGCTCTTCGCCAAGGGTTTCTGAACAAGTATTTCCCACCTGCAAAAGCATCCAGACTCCGTGACCAGATCCACTCATTTCGTATGGAGCCAGATGAGCCTTACTATCTTGCTTGGGAGCGGTTCCAAAACCTACTTAGCAAATGCTCCCAACATGGTTTATCTGATTGGGCCCTTGTAGAGAAATTCTACAATGGTCTCACTTATAAAACGAAGGCCCGTTTTGATACTTCCGCAGGAGGGCACCTGATGGGAAAGAAAACTGTAGACGAGTGCCTTGACCTTTTTGAGAGTTTTGCCCAGTCTGAGTATGAGCAGCGGTCAATTACTAGGAATTTCACTCCTTCCTCGAGCCAACCCTCGTCTTCACGAGGTGTTCACCAAGTCACCTTGGATACTCAGGTGGCTGCTGCTTTAGAAAACCTGACAAGAGAAATGAAAGAGCTTAAGGCTAAGGTTGATAAGTGTGAGATGTGTCGGGGAGGTCATGGTACGTTAGAGTGCCCCTTGCTCAACCAGGAGCAAGTAGATTTCATAGGAGATCAGAACCAAGGACCCACTAACCCCTTTGGTACTCGTTTTAATTCAGGTTCTAGGTTCAACAATAACTTTAGGTCTTCAGGAAACCCCCCCGGATTCCATTCCAATCAACAATATAATTCCGGGCAGGGTCAGTTTGCTCCTAGGAATTCAGGAACTAATTCAAGTGGGGATGGTGGGAACGGTTTGGGTGAAATAAAAGACTTGTTGACACAGTTAGTTGCTAAGGATGCTACCACCCAAAAGACCCTTACAGAACATGATATCTTATTGAAAAATCAGCAATCAGCTTTCCTAGATCTTCAGAGGACTGTAGGGGATATAGCTAGAAGGTTAGATGAGAGGCCCCAAGGTCAGTTGCCCGGTAATACTCAACAGAACCCGAATGCACATGTTAAGGCCATTACAACTAGGTCGGGCAGGCAGTTAGATGAGGTGAGAGGCCCTATAGTTGAGGAGGTCGTGTTTGAGAAGGATGAGAGTGAGAAGGTAGTAGAGAATCCCTTTGGGGATAGTGCTGTTAGGAAGCCTAGTGTGTTTGAGCGTTCTCCGGTGATTGATCATTCTCGTCTCCCGTTTCCCGATAGGCTTAAGAATCAAAAGTATGAAAAGGATTACGGGCACTTTTTGGATTTGTTTAAACAATTGAAGGTCAATCTCCCGTTCACAGAGGTAATTAAGTGGATGCCTAGGTATGCTAAATTTTTGAAAGACCTTTTGAAGAATAAAAGCAAACTAGGTGAAATTTCGAGTGTTTCCTTGTCGGGTGAGTGTTCTGCGGTGGTCATGAACCAACTACCGGAGAAATTGGCAGATCCCGGGGTCTTCACAATCCCGTGTCTGTTTGGTAGTGAAGTTCAATGCCACGCGTTGGCGGATTTAGGAGCTAGTATCAATCTTATGCGCTATTCCTTGTATGAGAAGCTAGGTTTAGGTGAGTTGAGCCCAACGCGCATGACACTTTCCCTTGCTGATAAATCTGTTAAGCATCCGCGGGGAATTGTAGAGAATTTATTGGTTAAGGTTGGTAAGTTTGTGTTCCCCGTGGACTTTGTAGTGTTAGACATGGAGGCTGATGAGCGAGTTCCTATCATTCTAGGTAGACCCTTCTTGTGTACTGCTAAAGCTAACATTAATGTGTTTAAGGGTGAGATCACACTTCACGTGGGAGAGGAGAGTGTAGTGTTTGAGGTTGCCAAATCGATTAGGGGTCCTAGTATTCCGAAAGAGTCGGTGTCCTTGATCAATTCGTGTGAGGTGGATGATAGGATGATGGAGAATGATAGAGTGTATTCGGTTGAGGAGGAGGATGAGTTAGATCGAGTGGTGGATGAGTTTATACGAGTTTGTGAAAGTGATGATGAGTTAGTTGATTGTGAATTTGAGAAGTTTGTGGTTGAGGATAGCAAATCCCCAAGTGTGGGGATGTTAGAGATTGATAGAGAACCGCCACCATTAGCAAAACCCAAGTGTGGGGAATGTTGTGATTTGATTGATTCTGAATTTGGTGGTTTCTTGTTTAGTGGTGAGTTTGGATGTGAGGTTGTTAGTTTCGGGGGTGAGCTGGGTCTTCATGATCCCCCGTAAGTTGATTTTGGAAGATAGTATTTGGGTAGAGACCCGTTTGTAGAGTTTGTAGAGTTGGTTTGCTTGAGTTTTAGGTAGTTTGTGTCGGTTTTTTGTGTTTCGTGTGCTTTGTTTTTCGTGTCTTGTTAAGTGTTTGCAGGGAAACGATTATTCGGTTGCAATTTGACACCTGACCAGGATGTTACCAGGTAAGTTTTATTTGTGTTCCCCTGTTTGTTGAGTCAGATTGTTTATTTTATTGAGTCTATTTGATGCTGTGTTTGCCTGGTAGAGTGTTTGTTTTGCAGGTTTGGAATAATTCACCCGTACTCAATCTCCATTCGGGTGAATATATCCAACACTTTTTAAGGAGGCAGCCAGTGATTCCTGATCGCGAATGAAATGCTATACGATCAGAGGTTTTGGATTCAGACTGTGCACAGATGGAATCTGCTTATTACCAGCTAAGTCTTTTCCAAAACTCTTCTTATTTATGTCTTTCTTTTTTAATTTCCGCATTGAGGACGATGCAAGATTCAGTGTGGGGATGGGAAATATGAGTCATAGTTGTTGCTTTGGTTTTTAGCTTAGTGGTTTTAAAAAAAAAAAATAATAATAATAATAATAAAAATAAAAAAATAAAAAAAATTAATATATATTGTTTCTTGAAAGAAGTTTTTTGCATCTAAATGGAAGATGATATAATTACCGGATTTCGTGATCTCTGAAAAGTTAAAACAATCTTGTTTTCTGAAAAAAACAAAAAAAAAACAAAAGGGGTATGTGATTAGGATGAGTTGGTAGGCCCAACCGGTTTTGAAAAATCCCCTTAAGTGTTTAATTAATCACACCTTAAGAAACGCTTAGAAATCTCGTGGGTTATCATCTTGGGAGTATACGGTAAGGCTGAAAACTACTAATATAGTGAAAAAGGGCCATTGAAAGTCCATCCTAGGATTGTGCAATTGGTGAAACATGAAAGCAACACGATAAAAATAAAAAAATAAAAAAAAAATTGACAAAGCCTATGGTGTTGCTCAAGGGCATGGTGACTCAGTGGGCAACAGCCCTCTAGGTGGAGTCTTATAAAAAATATATATATATAAATAAAATAAAAATAAAAATAAAATAAAATAAAATAACAAAAGCATTTTCGGGTCTATGGTGTTGTTCATTGGGATAGTGACTCAGCGGATAACAGCCCTCTAGGACGAGATGTGAAAATCTAATAAAATAAATTGCTCATGAGAATCCATTATTCGTTCCAGGTTGGTATTTAAACCTGGAGGGGTGTGTACAGAAAATGGTAGGGCAGTCCCTGTACCTTATAAGCTTGAAGTGGGACTAGGTTGAGTCGTGTGCATCCAAGTGTGAGACCCATAGATTTTAAAATCAACGAACTTGAACATAAAACTTTACACGAAAGGGGGTTTGATGATTTGGTGGTTGGGTTTAGGTGGATTACAATACCGGCAATCGTAGTCACATCCTTTATGTGTTTGTTTATCTATATTGTTTGATGTTTGACTTTATAGAGAACTTGCCTTTCCGGTTATGATTCCATTGCAAATTAACTATTTTTCGAGGACGAAAAAAGGATAAGTGTGGGGATATTTGATGTATTGCAAAATACATCGGTTATTCATGCATATTTTGTTTAATTTTTAGTTGTTTAGCGTCGTTTTCCTTTAGAATAGATAAAATTTTGTTTTTATTTTATTTTGCAGGCCTTGTGGGTTAAAAAGAGCCTAAATAAACGGAAATACAAGAAGAAACGAGTCCCGAAACGATACGCGAGATCACAGGCTGAAAGGAAGTCAATATCTGAAACTAGGATCAGCTGGCGGGTCGCGACCCATTTTACATATCCTCTCGCGACCCGCGAGAAGGTGTGCGAGAAGTGGGTGTTTTCTTTAACAAGGTGGCGGGTGGCGACCAGAATTATAAAGCCTCTCGCGCCCCGCGAGAGGCCCGTATCTGCAGAAAGGTCGTAATTTTCTTGTTTTTAACCTACTTAAGCCCTATTGAAGAGGAGAAGAACCCTAATCACGAAAGAGGCAGTTCTTGGACGATTGGGAGAGCAAAAATTGAGTCATTTTAAAGTATTCGGAGCATCCGGTTCGAAGATTGAAGGCAAGGAAGCATCCGGGTCGACCTCGTGACGTTCGGGTGTCTTTATTTCATTCTCTTTTCGTCTTAGATGTTTCGTTTCATTGTTTAACTTTACTTTTGATTGAAACCGTAATTATGAGCGGCTAGACACTTTGTTACTACCTAGATTGGATGATTGATTGTTAAAGTTATGATTTTTATGGGATTCTTATGAAAACCTTAGTAGTCTTTGAATTGTAAGAATAGTTGGCCCTTTAATTGAATGCATATGAGTATCTGAATGGGTTTGGTTGTTGTTTATTTGCTTTACATAACTCTTGGTGACGGTCTTTATCACATAATAGAGTTGTGTTAGGTCTTGAGTTTTGGTAATTGTCTATGTCACATAATAAATTTAGGATCTTTAATGTTGAAGGTACAATAGACTTTAAAAGCAATTAATCGGTAATCTTACTAATTCAAGTGTTTTGCTAATCTCATAATCTGTGAGGTGCGAGTTTATTGGTAGATCTAAGTCATTAAGCTGCAAGGCAGGAGCTTCTGTGAGGGAGTGGCCTTTTGACTAATGTCTAGCAAGTTCAATTAATAGAGTTCAACTTACCTTGATTTAGATCCCGTGAAGGAGTGAATCACATAGGTACTTTCATAGACCCATTAGACATCTCGTGAGAGTGAGTCTAGCATCCGGTAGTTACACTAATCTGAGGATGTCACTTTAGTACTCTTGAGAGTGATTAGGAGGCTTTAGGCGTCCCAAAAGGTGAAAACTTTAAGATCCCGGTTCCCCAAAGTTTGCAATTTCCCAAACCAATCATCTCTAAACAAAATCAGGATTCCAATCTAGGTAGTGCCTTTCTATCATCCAAGTTAAGTTGTTCTTAATTCGTGCCTTTAGTTATTTCTAGTTTTCAATTACTTGTCTTTTGTAGGAATTGTTAGACAACCCCCTTTTTCAAGAACAAAACAAACAGTCCGTGTCTTTTTAGACTAGATCGAGTTAATTATTGCAATACATTAGAGTCTTGTGGATTCGATATCCGGACTTACTTTAGCTATACTAGAGTCGACCGGTACACTTGCCGGTTAGTAGTTTAGTGTCATTGAGTAAGTCTAGAGTATTACTTAGTGTCTAGAATAGGGTTAATTTAAGTCGTTTTTACTAAATTACTTTCTGCACATCATTTCACCTGATCCAACTCTGGTTTAATAACTTTATCTTCATTCATGGAAGAAACAGGAGATTGTGTCTTTATAGCCTCAGTTGGTATAGCTCTAAACCTATTTCCACGTTTCACCCTTTTCCTAGGAGTTATAATTGTATATCCTCCTCTTTGCACTGATGCACGTCTAACATAAAATTTTGAGGTATTCTCCATTCCAGTTGGGGAAACATTTATATCCTGCTGTGGTTCTGATTCAGGCACTATTTCTTTAGGGCTGCTATGGTATGGTTCTTCTGAAGGGTCGGTTTCATGATGAATATTATCTGGATTCATACTGCAAAATTTCTTAACAAGGTTTCACAAAAAGAGTTAGTCAAATAGGTCTTGTTAAAATTTTAAACATAAAATCATGAAATTTTCACATAATTCACATAAATTCACCTAAAATCATAAAGTATATTTTGAGCTTATGGTTATAGTCTAGTTATTTACTTAAAATAACTAATTCTCTATAACCAATGGCTCTGATACCAACCTGTCACATCCTGGCGGAAGCGTGAACGAGACGGGTGGAATGTGACTAGCTTTTATCAGAGTGCAGTGGTTTATATTAAATAAAAACAAATTAAATAGAAACATAATACAGACATGCTTTTATTTCTTAATATTCGAGGTTACATCTTGTTATATAATATATCAAAATTTGATGTAACTAACTACAACTGGATTAATCTACAGCATGCCTTCAAATACGGTGGAAATGAGCATCCACATACACACTAAAGTCAATGATGTTGACTGTTAGTGTTACACAAACCCTTTCCACAACTTCTCCCCAACCGTTGTGGACTTCAAAACTAAAGTCAAATGTGTTAGTCATCGTTTCCTGAAAAGTACACTTAAACCGGTCAACAAAAATGTTGGTGAGAACATAGGTTTAATCCAAACAAATATTTTGTTGATGTGTTACTCATAACCAAAATTACAACCAAACCTGCTCACAACATAATTATACTGTCACGAAATAATAAAAATCAGATAATATTATATCCTAACCCCATTCGATTAGATGCAGGAAAATAGTAGCAACCCTCATCCGGTTGGTACAAATATCCTCCTAAGTAGCGCTACTAATATTATCGACCGGTTCCTCATTCGAACTAATGGTTGTGTCGTAAATGACAGTAAGCAAACAAAAATATTTTCAAAATAACACATCAACCCACAAGTATACTTTTCCCCCAAAACATTACGGAATACCAAATGGTTGAAAATGGGGCTATGAACTCACCGTGTCTTCCCACTTGAACCTAATAAGATAGTTCACAGTGTTAGACAATATTTTAAAACATTTTTCTGGTTTTCATTGACTGTAAATTAATAGAGACACCTTCGAGTCTCCAAAAATTCTTAATTCATAATAAATTGTGATTTATTCAAAAATCACACACAAAATAGCTATAAATGTTCAAAAATTACCAAATTTTTTAAAATATAAGTTTGAACAACCTGTAATTTCTCATAAATTTCCCAGCTTCAAATCCCTCACAAATTATTTCCCATAAATCCCACAATATTCTCAATATTTATCATAATATCTTTTGCAGTCCAATAATTCCTCAAAATTTCATAGAAATTCTTCCAATAATTCAGTAACATCACATAATTTTTATAAAACCCAACTCTTGACAGATTATTTTCTGTGAATTTCATAATATTCCCATAAATAGTTAAAAATAGCTTCTCTCCATAAAGAATTCCCAAAATCTTACAGAAGACTTTTCAAATAGAATCAAGCATCATATAATTATTTCATAGTCCAAGTCATAACAGATTAGTTTCTGTAATTTTCACAATAATTGACATATTTAGTAAAAATATTCATACTGCTCCATAATTTATGAAAATAATATATTCTATAGTTTTTGCTTTAATATTTTATCTATGATTTTATCCGAATTTATTATGTACTTTAAGTATTTATTATAATTTATTTATTACAGAAAATATAAAAATTCATATCCTCATTATAACAAGGAATAAAAATCTGAATTAATTTCAGGGGCTTTTATACCTCAAAAGAATTATTTTGAGATTTTATCAGAATTTTCCCAAATTTATTAATATTTTTGACATTTTCTTCTATTTTCTACTATAAAATAATTTGTATAAATTATTTTACTTACCAAAAATTTATCAAAGTTTCTAGTTTAATATCTTAGTATAAAAACAAGGATTTTTCAATGTTTATTCCCACAATTGCTTTCATTAAATATTTACTTGATTTTTCTTAATATTTATGTTATATGTTTTGTAAAATTCAAATATATTTTTATAAAATAGAAGTTCCTGAATTTTGGAACTTTATTACTCAAAACTGTTGGTTTAAGTTTCCCAAAATGGGTTTCAGATGACTACACCCATTTATATACATACGTATCAATATGTATGTATATATATATGTTTTGTAACATATATGTAAACTAAAACCTTTTCTTATTCACCTTAGATGATGTGTTTGATGATGTTTTCGACTTCTGGAATCCAAGGACAAGGCAACTAGGATCGTGGATGGTAGTGGATGCTGATGGTTGTCGGTTTGGTGTTGTGGTGATCGGGTGTTTGGTGTTGTTGGTATGGGTTTGTTGTGTGGTGTTATAGTAACCGAGGGAGTGAGAGGGTAGTAGAGGGTGGTGATGTTTGATGAAAAACCGAGGGAGTGGAGAGCAGAAGCTGAAGTGATGGTGGTTTGTGGTGCTTTGATGATATCCCGAGAGAGAGTAAGAAAGTTTGGTGATTTGTGTTTGTAAATACAAGATGAGGAGGGTGTATATAGCCTCTCGGTTGACTACCTTCCCCAACATCATCATTATCTTTATTCCCTAGCTAAGGTGAGTCACCCCTCTAGCTTAGCTATGTGGCGATTTAAGGAAGAAACCAAGAGGGAGGTGGCATTGGTTTAAGGCAAGGTGGCGGGTTCATGGGATGGGAATTGACTTCAAAGTGTGAAGGGGAGATGCCTTGGATTTGCCATATTCTTGTAATGATGAAGATTCTTAATAGGTTGACTAAGGCAAGCTTCTAAACCCACGGGTTCAATGGATTTGGAGAGGTTGAGGTGGCGGTTAGGAGTAACCGAGATGGATAGGTAAGAAAGAAAACCGAGACTTTGCTTGTGGTGTGGTGGTTTTTCGAGTAGGGTGGTTTTAGAAGGTGGTGGTTTGTGGTTTTGAGTGGTAACCGAGGGTATGGGGAAGGTGGTTTGGGTTTTTAGTTTTAGTTTTTAGGTTTTTGGTTGTTGTGGGTTTGATTTAGTTTTGTTTTAGTAGGTTTATATATACATATATGTAGGTGTATATCGTGCATGTATATGTAACTTTATGGTAATCATATAATCATATGTATCTATAATTCACATATGTAATAAAATTAATCGCAAACCTATGACATATAGGTACATACATGTGGAATTGAAATTACAAAAATACATGTTCCATTTTTATATATTTTGTATGCATACGTAACTTTTACTATATATATACATGTATGTATGAATTTTAGGCACATAAACGCACGTACATATGTAAACTATCAATATATATACATGCATGTAACATGCATACGTAAGATTTTCATATATATGTATGTATGCAACCATGCATACGTACACCCATAATATATATATCATTTTATGAGTCCAAAGATATATATATATAGGTATATATGTACAAATCATACATAAAGTTATTTGTATACAAACTTGCTTGTTCATTTTCCATATATAATTGCATATGTGTATTATATATTTAATATTCATGCAAAAAGTATAAATGATAATAATTATAAATTTTAAGATTGTTACAATACATCTGTGTAAATCTATTTAACAATCATTGAATTCAGAACTTTTTACATATACATAAAGATAGTATGTATATTACCCGTGTCAATTCATACATGAAATATGGAGTTTTTACACCATCATCCAGTCAAATCAGGTCTTCATCTTTGAAATTCCGCTCTAGAATTATGTAAAAGTAAAAATATTATTACTTTTAAATTTGCAATACACCAGACAACATACATTCAAATTACATATATGTAAACAATATTTGTAAATAATAAAATACACATATTATTTTACACATAAGTAAAATTATTATTAAATCAGTACATGCATACATACAAGTCAGTACACATCTTGATGTCGATTCCAAAAACCAACGAGACGTTCCCCACTCTTCTTTGATCCGTCTTAGGGCCAAGACAACTGTTATTTAGTGACAATATCCATTACATAAGTCAACATACATTTAATTTGTCTATATTTCAACATATTTTACTAATTACGTATAAAATGTTGTTAACTAATACTACCAATGTAGTTAAGCTAAAATTTGTGATAATTAACTAAACAAAAAATTTAAAATACATATACGTAAAAATCTTTAAAATCATGCATTTATTCCATGTCATCACATACATCTGGTCAATAATCTTCTTCATCGTCAAAATGATCATAGTTTCTACATCCGAACTTGAGTTAGTAATACCGGTTACTTTCGATACATATGCATATGCATATGTAGTTCCCTCACATCACGAAGACCACTTCGTACATTTTTATTTTCATCTCCTCTTGTAACTTTAAGTTTCTAAACGTCCATCACGACTTGTATTATTTACATATAACAGATGCAATAAGTTACGTATAGGTAATTATTTTAGTTCAAAATATTTATATTTTTACTTGCATATTAAATAAACAAAAAAACATGGCTACATACCATCAAGATAGTTAGTGCACCGCATAGAAAACGATAACAATAACCATAAGAAGAATAACTAAAAATTTTTAGAAAAACTTAGAATGAAATTTTCTATGGTTAACATAGATGCATACACTGCAAAACAATTAGTATACATATTCATTTGTTAAGCCCTATATGTTAACATCTATAGAAATCTATAACAAAACAATCTTATTAAACAAATACATATAATTACTAACAATAACAGTCAGTGCTTATAGATCTACATGTACGTTAATTCTTTTCCTCATGACTTATAAAATCATTACATTACCTCAATGCAAAATCATTCACATTTACATATAAGTTAAATGCATACCATATAACCTTATTTTTTAGAAATCTTCTTCCTGCATTATAAGAAGCATTTATATCCATACGTACAGTTAAACCAAATAAATTGTATTCTGTTTGAATGAACCATAATTCCCAACATTTAAAACCTCAAACCTAGATTCCAAATACCTGTCACCTCATACCAGGTTGTATAATGTTCCATTTACATAAGAAATTCAAAGATAATAAAAACTTACCTTTAAAATCACTATTCAATTGATAAAATCACTAGGTAACCGGTAAAATGCTTACCGTTGGAATATTTTTACAAAATTATAAGCAAAGCAGGATGCGATCAACAAATAGATGAAGGTTTTAGGTTATACAATTACAATCGGTGTCTTCTACATGTTGTGGAAACCACTCGTAGATCAATGGTGTAGGCATTTGTAATATCAATTGAATTGTTTTTATTTTTATTTTAAATATTCTTGATTTGTTTAGGTTTTGAATTCCTGAGATTTGCACGAAATCCTCTACCTATTTAGCAAGGTTCTAAAAACTACAAAAATCCAAATACTAGTTTACCCTTTTGATTTAAATATACATATATTGAATCTTTAGTTATTTACAATTCTGCCCTTTTTCATCAAATTCATTAATTAATATAATCAAGGGTTAATAATGATTCTCCCAGTTTTTATTTTTAAAATGATTCCTGTAAAAAACCTAACGATCTTTGCAAGACTCCTAAAGATGACAAGAACCGCAAGAACTCGTCCTTGCAATTGATTAATATAGTTTTTATTTTTAATTTAAAATATTCATAAAGGTTACTAAGGTAAATTGATATTTAATAGGAGCTTTTTTCCCTTTTATAACTTTTTAGTTAAGGTAGTTTCAATTAGAACCATTGACAAGATTCTCATACTCAAATTAACCGGGCTTCATCTTCATCCCATCGATTCTCACCTTCAAACCAAAATCAATTAAAAATAAAATATAGATCACCATCTTTAAATCAAATCTTTATATGTTGCTACCACCATAACCACCGACTGCTGCCTTGTTTCACCGCACACTACCACCACAACATGCTACGCAAAACCATCGAAAATAACCCTCCAAGCATCTGTAATCAAAATCCTCCAAATAAAAGACGAAGTATTGATGTAATCAATTCAGTTTAGTTTTCTCTTAAATATTCTAATTAAGGGTTCATGAGTTCAATAGTAAAATACTTCTTCGTATTGGTAAATTAATCGTTCTCACTAGTTGCCACATGTTGATTCTTCAGTTTCTTAATTGATCATCATCTATTTGAAAGAATAGTCATTCTGATATGATGCAAACATTTTTCATATTATACATTTTGAAGTTAGAATTATCATCATCGTTGTTTAGAACAAAATTATTGATGTCAAAAATGTTCTAAGAAGTTCAATATTAATCAAATAATATTATTAAGATTAATATTATAAATTCTAATCGATTTGGCAGCACGATAATTAAACCGAATTCTTAATATTATAGTGATAACTGTGCACACCACCTGATATATTGTCTCAAAGAGATGGTACACTATGAAATAGTATTAATGGTGGGCATATGAAAAGTAAGTCAATTTGCAAAGTTGCAATGCATGTTATCTCCAATATAATCCGCGTGCTGCTATTGTTAAATAGATATCTACATTTGATTATTATATAATCAATAATAATTGATTTTAAAAACATTCAAATTAAAATTGGAAGCCTCATAAATCCTATATTCAGTTGATATAGTTGATTGTACACATTGTTTGGAAGATAAATGAAAATGATATTATGCTTAAATCTTGTAATTTCATAATCTTGAATTTGGTTTAATTGATCAGTAATTTTTTTAACCTTATTTTACATATACGTAAGTTAAATTAATGAAAGAGGATTTGTTCTATTAATCTAGGTTGTTGTACACCATACATTAAACATTATAAAAAGCTACTGTACACACGGACATGTGTAATTAATAATATATACAATTTATCAATCTTGTAGATGTTCTTTTAGTGTACCGTTCATATGTTGAGAAGTCAGGTTTTGATACAAGGGATAATTCACCATCTTCATGATCTTATGAACATATATCGTCAAGGTTACTAATTAACCTGCTTTGATAAGTGTTAAACTCAGTAAGGGGACTTCTCATCCTATTTTTTATGAATTTGTTTACATCTTTTAATTTACCTTTGATGACTAAAAGCAATTATATTTATAACAACTTTAGTTAAAGTGGTCCTTATTTCAGTTAAAACAATAATACATATTTATATAAACCATATGTAAAATATGCGTACATCAGCCTCTTGTACAAAGGTTGCGTACATCAGATCGCTTCGCGATCCGGCCCCTCCCGGACCCTGCGCAAAGTGGGAGATTCATGCATCGGGTATACCCTGTATGTAAAATATGCATGAATAGATATACTACTATGGTAATTTACATATATGTATATATAGAAAGATTAGATTTTGTGGTTAATACAAAACTATTACATTTACAGCTGGTCAATACTTTTTTGATGTAAATACACAAAATATTTTTGAAGTCCATACATAACTATTTACTTTTCATGCTTCTTTAGTAGACATATCATGATTTCAATATTTTATCTAACATAATATGTAAAATGGTAATGTAGTTTACAAAATTTACCACATGAAAACAAGCAACCTTAAGACACATAATCCATAACTAAATTAACAATCCGAACTTATATAATTACAATCTAAACCAACACATCAATGTCATACTAAAACTAATTGACCCATAAATCAAGACGCTTTTAAGATATATATAGTCTAGAAACAATTACATGCTAAGTTTTATCCAAACATGGAACCATTTTTTAAACAATAAAATGTTTCAACATCCTAACTAATGTCAGCATCAACGTTTTTGATCACTAACGATTGGCACGTTCATTGACGCCTCAATGACGTTACCTTTGTGCGTGTTTCCATCTGAAGTAAGAATGTGATATCATATTCATCCTTAGTTTCCTTAGTTACACATTGTGTTTTGGTCCTTCCTTAAGAAACCCGCAACTCCAATTTTCACTTTACTCCACTTATACATTTCCATATGCTTTATCACGAACACTCCATAGGTAAAAGGGCTACTTTTATGACCAAGTAAGTAACCTTTTTTAGGTTCCAATCTTTAATAGGTTCACATTGTTTGTGCCTAACTGATTCTCACTTCAATTATGTGGTCCTACAATAAAAAGTTAAGGAATTAGAAACAATCAGTTGTGTAAACAAAAGTGATCATACATAAGCCATATGTAAAATAATTTAATATATACGTAAACAGTTTCACAAAAACAATAAAACATAAGCTATATGTGAAAAAGTTTAACACATGTAAATTAGTTTGACATATATGTAAATTTTAACAAATGTTCGGTTCTTTGTCTTGGATCAATAAACACATTTCTACTGCATATGAGGACACCTATAATAACCAATTTCACTTTTTTCAAACCCCCTTCACATTGACATACTCCCTTTTACAAAATTAATTCATCTAACAGAAAAACTGGAATTTCAACATCATATTTCAGTTTTACATATTCATTAGATGCAAGAATACGCTAAAGAATTTATGTGACAAACATTAGAAATTATTCAGCATACAATATACACATACATAAATACCCCAAATTGAGTACACAAATTCGATTACCAGCACTTTTAAACCCACGACCCAATTCCAAACCTTGTAAACCTACTACCTGGTGTTCTCATGTGTTAATTGCATATGAAATGCAAACATATATCATACCAAAACTAAAATTAATAATCGATGATTAACATCAGTCAATTCTTTGGCTCTTAAGAACCCAGAATACCAACACATTTTCACCCAAAACCCAATTGCAAATTTTAATGAATAAAAGTTCCTTGGTTACTTAATTTCATGAATTCAATTTAAATAAAACAATAAAATTACATTCTCATGTTGAAGATTTACGCCTTCTCTTCATCAAATTATAGATTTACCTAAAAAAGTCTTTATATTTTTGAAGCACCAATCAAATAGGCGGTGGTTAACTTTCAGTTTATTAATTATCGTCATAGTTATACTACCAGCAACATTAGGACCCGTACAAGTTTATTCTATAAATTTATATTTTTATTATTCCAAATATTTCATGACTTTAAATTTGAAACCATCGTATTACACTAAATTATTTTACCTGATTATTTTTATACACATTCTTCAGAATCATCAAGTGCGATTTGGTTTGACGGGTCATTAGTAAATTTACTAAAGTCGTGTTAAGCGCTATACAGTCACTTCTCTGTTCTACATATATGTAAAAACACATAAACATAAACCAACTCTATACAAATAAATTTTATATTTAATTACACTACTAATAGCATATAAACTTACTCGATGACATTCTTAATTGCTCAAAGCTTTCTTCTTAATATTCTTCTAAAACAAAACAATTTTTATATTAATCATCATACTTCATTTGCACTTTATGTTCATTAATACCAAACAAATTCAAGTATCTTTTTTACAAAATTTTAAAAACAGGTTTACGGATACGTATACCCACACAGCTAAACAAGTTTATATGACAGATACATATAATTCAGTCATATATTTTCCATATATAGAAGAAAGCAGGTCCAAACAAATTCAAGTATCTTTTTTACAAAATTTTAAAGACAAGTTTACGGATACGTATACCCACACAACTAAACTAGTTTATATGACAGATGCATATAATTCAGTCATATATTTTTCATATACAGAAGAAAGCAGGTCAACTCTAGATACTACAACTAACATTTAATCTTAATCATATTTCAAATAAAAATTAACAAAACTTTTAAGAACAATCAAACATTTTCATCTTGCATGTCACATATCTGTAATCATCAATTTTACCTTGTTTCCAACCTGATACAAATTAACATGCTCAATTATTAAAATAAAACCACCCAACGGAAGATCTAAAATTAAAACACCAGTTTTCATTTCTTCATATACGTTAAACGTACCAAAATAAGTACAAAGTTCCGACTAAAAGAACAAGAACACTCAGGTTCTCAAGAACCATAAATAACAACACTTTTCGAAACCAAAACCCAATTCCAACCAGTATAAACCTCCAATCTCGTGTTCTCATTTGTTAATAACATACGTAATACAAACACATCTCATACCAAAGCTACATTTTCTCAATAATCAGTACAATCAATCACTTATTTCAGCTCTAATTAACCTTAATTAGCAACCATTTTAAACCAAAATCAGAATTACAAATTTTATCAAGCATCAATTCAAAACCTGTACAAAACCGTAGAAAAACAAAATGCATTATTCAACTTTGCATAACATTAAGGGAAGAAACTTACTCCCGATCCCTTCTAGACACTTCAATAATGGTTTGTGATTCTTGAATCAACTCTTTATGTAAAGCCACATGTGTCTTTCCAAATGATTTTGCTTTTGATCAAGATTTAGGGAAGATTACATGGGATTCTCCAAATATAAACTGGTGTCCATGAAAATATCTATAAGGTTATATATGAAGGCGGATGCAACCAAAGCAACCAAAAGCTTCCTGCATGTATGCACTTAGTAAAAGATCGAACTTGCTTCAGAAGTTTTACACTCTGCACAGAAAATACTCTAAGTGTAAAATCTTCTGAAGCCAAAAGATGAAGTCTTTTGAAGCTTCAAGGATAAAGTCTTCCGAAGCCAAATGAAATAAAGACTGATCTCTTCCGAGGATAGAGGAGAACAAGCTTTTCTTGGATGTACTTTTGCATAAAGCTGACGCACTTTCTGCTGCAACTCTGAAGACTCACCAACTTGCATGAGTTGGTGAAAAGGTTCATGCTTTTACAACTATACATTGAGGTCTTGATCTGTAACTTTTTACTTTATATACTTTTACCCTTCTTGTAATATATTAGGATGTGAGCTATGCAATGTCATAGTCACTAGTCAAAAGGCAAATCTACCTTTTGACTCTACATTGATTTTGTTGCCTTTTTAGTGTTCCAACTGGCTTTCAACTATAGTCGGTTGTAGAGTGTAGTATAAATTATCTTGGGATCTTGTATCTTATTCATGCATTGTAACATTTGTAAGAGAACTTGAGATTAATATACATCATTCTTGAAAACCATATATATATATATGTTCTTGAGTTCTGTCTCATTGTTTATTTGTGTTCTTTGCATCTTGTTCTTAAATCTGGTTCCCTATTTGAACTGTTAAGTGTTCTAAAACTCTCCTTATTATGAGACTGATTATATTGACCTCCCTTAACCAGTCCTGCAATTGGCATCAGAGCATTCCAGGGTCTTGATTGTAAGATCTCACCATCTTAAATCTCATCAGTTCTCACAAAACACTTAAAATCTCAAATGGCAGCTTCTTAGTCTGATATGTAAATCGGTACCATGGTAAAGTCCCCACTGATCACTCCTGATGATTTGATACTTGCTGCCTAAGAATGGAAGACTTCATCAAGTCATAAGATAGAAGGATGCAGGAGTCTGTTACCTCAGGACCTTACATTCCATGTACCTCTTCAGCTGCTGCTAGAGGTGGCATGATACCAAAAGAAATAGCTGACTACTCTGAAGAAGATATAAAAAGAATAGATGTAGATCAAAAGGCCATGACTGCTCTCCAAACAACTCTTCCAAATGCCATCTACAGAGGCTTCAAGAAGTGCAAAATTACTAAGCAGCTCTGGGATGCACTGAAGCTGATATGTGAGGGGTCTAATGAAGCTAAAGAAAACAAGAATGACCGCCTGAAGCAGCAGTTTGATAATTTCACCTTCAAAATAGGTGAAACCATGACTCAACAATACTTCAGATATGTTGAGATTATGGACACACTAATGGATATTAGAGTAAAGCTGGAGAACAAGGATATTATGAGGAAATTCATGTCCTCTCTTCCTAGACAATAGACACACTACTGTGTGGTCATTAAGAGGAATGAAAACCTCAAGACCCTTACTCTTACTGAGTTATATGGCATCCTCAGTGGCTA
Organism: Flaveria linearis; assembly: GCA_024085815.1. Lineage (NCBI taxonomy): Eukaryota > Viridiplantae > Streptophyta > Magnoliopsida > Asterales > Asteraceae > Flaveria > Flaveria linearis. Next base: position 27,518,355 of record CM044018.1, read on the forward strand.
CCAGATGGAGATAAACATGCAAAATCCATCTCGTAACTCCAACAGTCAGCAGAGTTCTGCCCTGTATATGGTTGAAAGGGATTATAAAGAACCACAACACCATTTCATCTCTTACCCTGACAACTCACCAAAGGACCCTTTCATCACCTTCCTAAAGACACCAAGGGAGAGCTACATCCCAATAGGCCCATTCCAAGAGACAAGCTCATCACAAGCCATTGTGTCTCATGATGAAAGCACAAGCAACTTCCTCTTCACCTTTGAAGATTTGGACTGTGTTCATCCGCATGACCTGGAGTATATGGAGATAGTCCAACAGATGGCTATTCTCACTCATAGATCCAAGAAATTCTATAAGAGGGCCGGGAGGAAGTTTTCCAGCAATGTGTCCAGTGGAAAGTTTAGGCTGGACAAAAGCAAAGTGAAGTGTTACAACTATAACCAAATGTGGCACTTTGCTAGGGAGTACAAGGCACCCGGGACAAATGGTGGCCAAGCACAACTCAAGCCAAACTACTCTGAGGGAGCTCCACACACTAAGAAGCCCAAGCAGCAAGGTGCAGTTGTTGTTCAAGAAGGAGGCTTTGATTGGAGCTTCCAGGTAGAAGATATGTCTTCAAACCAGGCACCGATGGCAGATCGTTATGAAGCCAAGGTACTGGAACATCTTTGTACTCCATAATGCATTGCTAAAGTAAATAGATATAGGTCCTATAACTTGGAGATGATATCTGATCTTGAGTACTTGAACATCTTAAAATCTGATTTTAAAAGAGCTGAAAATGAGTATAAGTTAAAAATAAAAGACTTAAAGAAAACCATTGTAACTCTTAAACATGAGCATACCAACTATAGGACCCAATCAAAGATCGCATCACTAAGTTAACTGAGTGTCAGGCTGAGCTTATGATCAGTAAAGCCAAGGCATAGAAACATGTTCTTGAAGAAGATATCTTCAAGAACATAATATCCTCTTCCCTGCATGCCAAAGTATGTTATCAAAACAAATAGGGACTGGAATCTAGTGAGATAGCTCATCCACAAACTCTATTAACTGTAAGATCTCCCAGGTGTTGAACTAGTCAAGATGAGCTTCCATCCATAGATCCTAGTGATGAAGAGGATGAAGAGGAGATAGTGAAAGATAATCTGGGAAGAGTGATGAAAATCATCCTAATAAGGGTCACTATTCTCGTGAGGAGAGAAAAAATTTAGGGATGATAAAGTCAAAGAGGAATAACTTGATTTGAGTAGCTAAAAGGAGATTAAAGAGAGCTCAAGAGATCAAGGCCACCTTCAACTCCAAGCAGAATAAGTTTTTATCTCTGCAGGTTTTGAAGTAGTGAAGATTGAGGATACAACTTTGAACTCTAGTACCAAGAGTTCAAGTTCATGTCTAATTCATCCCTGTGAAGAAATGAAGGTTGATCAGTTGTGTAACACCGCTACACAACATGAACCAACTACCTACAAAGGCAAGCTTCACCTTAGGATGCTTACTACAACATCTGAAAGGATGAGGATGGAGATGGAAAGTGATCAAACTCAGTCTTTCATTCATAAGAAGACCCTCAGAAGAAAGCAAATTGACTGTATTATGTGTGGTAGTACTACTCATCTTGCTAAGGATTATGTATACAATCCTAAAAGTACAATCAACATAACAAGGAAGAAGACTTCTGAGAGGAACAAGAAAAGAAAGCTTCAAAAGAAATCTGTGTTTCTTTCGGAAGCTTTGAAATGAAATGAAGACAAGTGAAAAATTACCTTTGGAAGATATTATGGTCTTGGAAGAAAAGAATGCTTTTGAAGCACTGAAGCTTGCTGTAGTTAAAGCAAGATCTTCCGAAAGGTGAGTCTCCAAAACTTCTGAAATTATAAAAACTTTCAAAGTATTGAAGGTCAAGTCTAATCTTTCGAAGATGGTATGGAAGATAAAGGAAAACCATATTTCTTCACTAACAACAGCAAATGATCCCCAAAGTCTTAGCGTAGGATAAAAAACTATTGCATTATCTTCAGTTCATTTTGAAGTGCCCAAGACCAATGAGGCTTGGGTTTTCAAATGTAACTAACTCTCTTTTATTATGTAGGAACAACTGAAGACCAAGAAGAATGTATTGATTATTGATAGTGGTTGTTCCTGGCACATGATAGGCAATGGCTCTTTGCTTTAAAACTTTGAGAAAATTAATGGAGGGCCAGTTTCTTTTGGAGGAGATGTTGGAGGTTACGTTATAGGAAGGGGCGGGGTCACAAATGATAAGCTCAGCATTGAGAAGGTAAACTTTGTTAAGGAGTTTGGGGTACAATTTACTGAGTGTATCCTAATTTTATGACAAGAGACATAACATACACTTCAGTGAGCATGAGTACATTATTCTCAAGTCCAGGGTGGTCATTCCTCAAGAGCATATCCTGCTTAGAGCACCCCGAAAAAGGAACATGTACAAGATGGATTTGCAGGAAACATCCCTTCAGGAGAAGTTTCTTGCTTTCTATCTAAAGCAAATAGTGATGAGTCTTTCCTTTGGCATAAAAGAATGTGCCATGTAAACTTTAAGAATATGAATAAATTAAGTAAGAATGATCTGGTAACTGGAATGCCAAATAAAAATTTTACCAGTGATGATCACCGTGTTGCATGCCTTAAAGGGAAACAACACTTGGTGTCTCAAAAGCCAAAGGAAAAGAACTCTATCACTACTCCTTACACGTATTACACATGGATCTATTTGGCCCCACCAGTGTAATGAGTCTAGAAAGGACCTCGTATTTTTTAGTGATCACAGATGATTATACAAGATTCACTTGGGTTTTCCTCCTTAGAACTAAGGATGAGAATCCTAAGATCTTAAAGAACTTCATTCTGAAAATTGAGAATTAAAGTGATTACAAGGTCAAGATCATAAGATGTGATCAAGGAACTGAATTCAAGAACCAAATCCTTGACACATTTTGTGTTGAAAAGCGTATTACAAGACAATATAGTGCTCTCAGGACTCCTCAGCAAAACGGTATTGCTGACAGGAGAAACAGGACACTTATTAAAGCTGCAAGAACTATGTTGTCTGACTCTAAACTGCCCATCATCGTCTAGGCAGAGGCAGGTAACACTGCCAACTATGTGTAGAACAAAGGTTTAGTAGTCAAGACTCATGGTAAGACTCCTTATGAACTGTGGTATAAAAAACCTTTCATGGATTTGTCAGATCATTTGGATGTCCTTGTACCCTCTTAAATACCAAAGATTAAGTAGCCAAGTTTGCTGAGAAATCAGATGATGGACGTTTTATTGGATACTCTTCCCAAGCTAAGGCTTATAGAGTATACAATCTCAGAACTAGAGTAGTTGAAGAATCAGCCAATGTGATCTTCAATGAGCACACTCCTTGTGTGAAAGGTTCTGGTCCTGACTGGCTATTTAATCTTGATTTAGTTATTAACTGTTTTAACAAATCTTATGAAAATGTTTCAGGATCTACAAGTAACACAACAACAGAAGATCCTGACCCAAGATTGAGCTGAGAAGACCAAACAAGACTACTACTTCAACTCCAGTTGTAACTAACTGTTGGGTCTGATGAGGCTGGTGCAACCAAAACCCATACTTAGCTTTATTTTGGTACATTTACAATGGACTTCCGAAGACAATGCTGCATTTTCTAAGCCAAGTCAAAAGTCTTCCGAAGCCAAGCAAGAAGAACTTCCGAAGAGAGTTACTCTTCGAAAGTACCATGAAGAAAAAGATAGGAAGCAGCTGATTCTGAAGAAGTTGTTTCTTCCGAAGCGAAAGTGACTTAGGAAGACTTCATGTCTTCCGAAGTACACTTACCTTCAGAAGAACCAACTGTGACTAGTGGACAAAAGTAAGGTACCTGTCAGTATGGTCAACTACTTTACTGACAGACGGCTTGGAGCTTCTCCATGCGGGTATGTTTGACCTTACTTTATCCATTATTCATCCATCTTAGATTAGTACAGTCACCATACTTAGTTGGTGACAAAAGGTAAGTCATGGACTTGTCATGACTACCTAATTCTAGGATAATACTTTATCTTAGTTAACATACTTCTAGCCAGTGTTGTAAAAATCGCTAGACGCTAGTCGGGCGGTGAGGTAGGGACTAGGGATTAATCGGGATTAATCGGGATTAATCGGTTTGGAGATTTTGTATGTATTTTTATAAATTATATATATAGTCAACACTAAATCACAAAACAATAGAAAAGCAATAAGAAATTTTGAAATTGACATTAAAAAAACATGTTTTGTAAAATTGAAATTGATATATTATATAATAATAATAACCGATAGTGGTGGTCTTAGTATATAAGTAAATCACAGAACATGAAGTCAAGTAAATCACAGAACATTAAGTCAAGAAGCAATGAAAAATTGATATGCTAACCGAGTAACCGACTCATGGTGGTGGTCTCGGAGACTCGGACTGAGAGTCACGGACTCACAGAGTCACAGGTGATGGTCGATGACTCGATGGTGGGTCTTTGCCTCACTGGTCGCTGATGCCCCAACTCAGAACCTGATTCACCGGTGATGGTGGAGGACTTGAGGTCGATGTTCGATGGTCCACCTGCTGGTGTGAGGGTCGGCTAGCTTGAAAACTAAAAGAGGTAAGTCCTGATTGCCTTTGATATACCCATATATCCATGGATTTACCCATATATCCATGGATTTGAACTCTGTTGTCCGTTTTAAAATTAAAAATCAGCTTGACCGACTAGGAACATTCAACCGATTTTCACCGACTAGCTCCGACTTTCTCCGACTTGCTCCGACTTTGACCGGCTAGGACCGACTACCTATTTTGAGCGCCGATTACATGAAATCGAAAAGGTCATAGCCCGCCTAGCGATTAATCCATGATTAATCGGCCGACTAGGCCGATTTTTACAACACTGCTTCTAGCAACTGTAGTATTTTGTCTAGTTGTATTTTCCAGCTGGTTTTCCAAGTATAACTAGCTGTAGATAGTAGAATATATAGTTTTACTTGTAAGCTCATTAGACCAAGTGCTAAGACAGAATCTTGTAATCTTTGAGTTGAGAATTAATATATACAAGTATCTTGAAAAAATTATCTTTGCGTCTTGCTTACCTAATATATTACTATCAGCTCTTAGAGCATTCTATTATCATCATCTGAGTGATATCAAGTGAGTTTAAGAGAGAATAATTGTGTTGAGTGATTTGTAACGATCCTGCAATTGGTATCAGGGCTTCCAGCTCTTGATTGTCAGATCTTACCATTCCAAATCATCTTGACTCTTCACTCATAAACTCATCTCACTCAAAATGGCCACGAACCAGAAATCTCTAGAATTTGGAATGGGAACGATGACTAAAGCTCCTATCATCACTCCTGAAAATTTTAGATCTTAAAAGATGCAGATTGAAGGCTTCATCAAGTATCAAGACAGCCAAATATGAAGATCTATCGTTTATGGTCCTTACAAACCAAAGGTGGTATCACCCGATGGGAAAGGTGCCATGATAGAAAAGGATGTCGAAGATTACTCAGATGAAGACTACAAGAGGCTAGATATCAATAGCAAAGCCATGACTGTATTGCTTACAGCCATACCAAACTCCATTATGGTAGGCTTTGAGCACTGCAAGACAGCCAAAGAACTCTTTGATGTTTTGACTCAGATGTATTCTGGTTCTAATGACTCCAAGAAAGACTCCATGAAGCAGCAGTTTGAAAACTTTACCTATATCACTGGTGAATCTCTTAGCCACCAATATTTCAGGTACATGGATCTTATCTCTTTACTTCAGTCAGTTGGAATTTCTCTTGAGAAAAGGGACCTAACAAAGAAGTTTATAAGTGCACTTCCTCAAAAGTGGACTTTCTATTGTGTCTCTATCAAGAGATCTAAGAACTTAAATAGTCTCACAATGACTTAAATATTCGGTATTTTTGATGGATACCGTGTAGAGATGGAAACTCAGAAAGGTCATAGGATGAATAGAATATCTGGTCCTTCCACTAGCAATGCTTTTCATGTTGCTTAAGGACCAAGATCCAGTCAGTCTCAGTTATACCTAAACTACCATCAACAGCCTTCTCCTTCCACTGGGCCACGAAGTGAATCAATCAAAATGGAGACAGGGAGGAGAGGTAAAAGATAGATTTTCATCACTTTTCCAGAAACACCCAAGTCTCAGCAGGCTCAGCAAAATTCCTTCCAGGACAGCTGTGCCTTTGTTTCAGAAAGTGATCACTCTAGTGACTTTTAATTATGCTTTGATGATCTAGAGTGCTTTAGCCCGAATGATGTGGAGTACATGGACATTGTCCAGCAGATGACCCTCTTAACCTACAGAGCCAAGAAGTTCTTCAAAAGAACAGGAAGGCAGTTCCCTCAGAACCCAACTAACAGTAAGTTTGGATTTGACAAGACCAAGGCAAAATGCTACAATTGTAGCCAACTTGGACACTTTGCTAGGGAATGCAAGGCTCCAAGATCAAACCCTAGAGTCCCACAGGCCACTCAAAATCCTGCTTCAACCAAAGCTACAACAAAGCCTACTGAGCAACAATCTGCCGTATTTGCTCAAGAAGTAGATTGGAGCTTCATGGTGCAGGATGTGACTCCAGCTCAGGCACTCATGGCTGGAGCTGACGATGCAAATGTATATGAGCATCTTTGCACCCCAGCCTGTGTTGAAAAGGTTAAGATGTATCAGGACTATAACAAGGAAATTAGATCTGATATTGAGTCCTTAAATATCCTAAAATCTGATTTCAAAAAGGCTGAATATGACTATAAAATGAAAATTGGTGAGTTAGAGAAAATAGTTTCTGTTTTGAAACATGAACACACTAACTACAGGACTCAGATCAAAGATTTAATTTCCAAACTGACTGAAGCTCAAGTTAAGCTAGTAATAGCTGAGGCTTAAGCACAAAAGTATGTCATTGAGGAACATAACTTCAAGACCATTCTTGTTGGACCCTGAAAGGATCATACATGCCAATTCAAGAGGTGGATGGTTGTTCTGCTGGAAATCTCCCCAAGTCCAAGAAGAAATGCGGATCAAGAAGTTACTACAACAAGATGAAATAATACAAGTGTCGGCTATCCGCATTTGTTAATGCGGATGCACAAGAACAAATGCTGACAAGTATTTGTTCATCCGCATTAACTAATGCGGACAACCGACAAATGCGGACAAGACTTTTGTTCATCCGCATTAACCAATGCGGATGTTCAGTAACAAATGCGCTCAGTGTTTGTTCATCCGCATTTGTCAATGCTGATGACCAAACACCAATGCGGAAGATAGAAGACTAATGCTGATGAAGACTTACTCATCCGCATTAACAAATGCGGATGACTAAGAACAAATGCGTACGAAGACAAACTATTCTGTACAGTTAGGGTAGTTTAGTCATTTTGTACAAGCTGTAAGTCAGCCTATAAATAGATCAGAAACCTCGTATGTGAGGAGACTTTGAAACTTTAGACTTTGTAACTCAAAACTCCTGACTTTTGACACCTCTCATTCTGTGTTTCATCCGAGGTTGTCTTGCATGTTACTGTAGCTTGCTAAACCCTAGCATTTACTTTGTAACAGTTCAGATAATCAATACAAGTGCATAGATCAGAAACCTCGTATGTGAGGAGACTTTTGAGACTTTAGACTTTGTAACTCAAAACTACTGACTTTTGACACCTCTCATTGTGTGTTTCATCCGAGGTTGTCTTGCATTGTTACTGTAGCTTGCTAAACCCTAGCATTTACTTTGTAACAGTTCAGATAATCAATACAAGTGCATTTATGAGTATTTCAAGTGTTAAATGTTCATTGATTGTTTGATTCCGCCTCTCAATCATTGACTCAATCAACATATTTGATCCTTGTTGATTCACATCAACAGAGAATATCATTCTCAAACCCAGTCAATTCTTGCATCATCCTCCCACTCTAAGGATTGTTACCAAAAGAAGAAAGGGTTGGGAACTAATGAAATTGCTCCACTACACTCATTTATGTCTATTCGACAACCAAGGTATGGTACTGAAGAGTAAGAGATTCCATTTGTTGACCCTCAGCCCTTTGAGTGGAAGGATGATTCAACCACTACTCAGAAGGGTAAGATAAAAGATCTGACCCACAATGCTGAAACTCAACCCCTGCCCACCAAAGAGAGAAAAAGAAGAGCAAAGGCATCAAGGAGAACTGCTAAGAAGGTAGCAGAGTCAAAGTTGAAGATAGACCCCAAGCAAAAGGGTGTTTTCATCTCAGCAGGAATCCAGGTAGTGGGAATCCTAACTCTGACGAGTGGAGTAGTACCAACTCACTTCCTCATAAAAGAGATCAAAAGGTAAAGGAAAAAGATGGTGAGACTGTGAAATGCAAGAAATAACACCATCTATTTCCAACAAAAAGAAGGTTGAATGCATAGTCAAAGTTGAAGATAGACCCCAAGCAAAAGGGTGTTTTCATCTCAGCAGGATTCCAGGTAGTGGGAAATCCTAACTCTGAGGAGTTGAGTAGTACCAACTCACTTCCTCAGAAAAGAGATCAAAAGGTAAAGGAAAAAAATGGTGAGACTATGAAATGAAAGAAATAACAACTATCTATTTCCAACAAAAAAAAAGGTTGAATGCATAGTCAAAGTTGAAGATAGACCCCAAGCAAAAGGGTGTTTTTCATCTCAGCAGGATTCCAGGTAGTGGGAAATCCTAACTATGAGGAGTTGAGTAGTACCAACTCACTTCCTCAGAAAAGAGATCAAAAGATAAAGGAAAAAGATGGTGAGACTGTGAAATGCAAGAAATAACAACCATCTATTTCTAATAAAAAGAAGGTTGAATGCATATTTTTGTGGCTTGCAAAATCATATGGACAAAGATTGTTACTACAATCCTGCAAGCAATCACTATGCATGTCATATCAAGAAGGAAGGAGCCAAGGAGGACTTCACATTTGGACCATTTCAAGTGGCCCAAGTGAAAAGGAAAGGAAAATTTGTCTCTGAAGCCAAGCTACTCTCGGAAGATAACTCTTTCGAATGGAAATAGCCTCGAAAGGCAAATTGAAAATTTCTAAGTCTTCTTCCGTAGCAAATATGTCCTCAGAAGCAAGTTTTTCCGAAGGAAAAGGAGCTTCGGAAGTAAAACAAAGAAACAAAAACCTTTCCCTGAAATCTTCCAAGAAAACTCCTTCAGAAGAAAAGGTGGTTATGACTTCTTCCGAATGCAAAGAAGCCTCGGAAGCAAATCTGGCTGCTTAAGCCTGCTCTAGCTTATCAACATTGGTCAACCACAGGATGGAGTGGAAGATCAAACATGATGTTGTAGCCTAATCCTCTTCTTCAAACAGTGAAGCTGGACCATCATGCATTCATTTTGGTTCAATTATTTCTAAAATGGAACAGCCCAAGACAAATGAGGCTTGGGTTTCCAACAAAAACTAACTCTTTCATCTTATGTGCAGGGACATCCACATGATAAAAAGGAAATCTGTGGATTGTGGATAGTGGATGCTTAAGGCACATGACTGGAAACAAGGCTCTCCTACAACAATGTAAGCATTTTGATGGAGGCCCTGTGCAGTTTGGAGGTGAAGCTGGAGGATACATATCAGGTAGAGGTTGTGTATCCAATGGTAAGCTAAAATTTGACAAAGTTAACTTTATACATGTTACATTGTGTATCCAATTATGTTGCTTGCCTGAAAGGAAAGTAGCACAAAGTACCTCATAAATCCAAAGAAATGAATTCTATCACCACTCCATTATACATGTTACACATGGATCTCTTTGGTCCTACCAGTATAATGAGCTTTAGAAGGAAATCATACTGCCTTGTGATTGTTTATGATCTCACTAGATATACATGGGTTTTCTTTCTAAGAACTAAGGATCAAACTGCTGAAACTCTAAAATCTTTATTCTTAAAATTGAAAACCAAATAGATCATAAGGTAAAAATATTAAGAAGTAACCAAGGGACTGAATTCAAGAATCAAGTTCTTGACTCATTCTGTGATTTTAAGGTAATCACCAGACAATACAGTGCTCCTAGAATTCCTTAACAGAATGGTGTTGCTGAGAGGAGAAATAGGACACTTATTGAGGTTGCTAGGACTATGTTAGCTGATTCAAAGCTGCCTCTAACATTCTGGGCAGAGGTAGTCAACACTGCATGCTATGTGCGGAACAGAGTTCTTATAGTTAAGCCGTATGGTAAAACCCCTTATGAACTATAGAACAAGAGACCACCTTTCAGAGGCTTTCTTAGGTCCTTTGGTAGCAGGTGTACCATACTTAACACAAAGGAAAATTTAGCAAAATTTGCTAAAAAGTCGGATGATGCTATCTTTGTTGGATACTCTTCAAGCTCCAAAGCTTATAGAGTATACAACATTAAGAACCAACAATTTGAGGAATCATCCAATATTGTTGTGAATGAGCACACTCCTTGTGTCAAGGGGAATGGCCCTGAATATATCTTTAACTTAGAATTATTCCCTAACTATTCTAAATCTTCCCGTGAGACTGTTTCAGTTGGAACAGGTGGACAAATAGATCCTATGCAGATCAAATGTTTGAGTTGCCAATACTCTTCCAAGATCTCTAGGTAGACATAAAAGTCAAGCTCCCATAGTGGTAATCCAGAGAGTCTCACCATCTCAAGAACCAATGGAGCATCAACAAGTTGTCAACCATATGAGCCCCAATCTTCACCAACAGACAGCTTCAGAAATCAACACCAAGCTGTTGAAGGCAGTGACTTGGAGGAACAGGAAACTATTGATCCTGCCTCAGAGCAACTCATGATTGATGTTGTAACACATTCATTAAATCAGTTCTCATTGAATGAATATAAAACAGCAGCTGGTGGTGATGTTCATAATCCTGAGCAAAACATCTCTAACCTGGATCTATCTCTGCAACTAGATGTGATTCCTAGGCTCAGGATCCATAACATCCATCCAGCTAAGAACATCATTAGGAATGTCACAGAGGGATTAAAAACAAGTAGTCAAACCCATCAAGGGAATGTCTGCTTGTATTAATGCTTCCTCTCCCAAATTGAGCCCAAGAAAGTGGAAAAAGCCTTAAAGGATAGCAATTGGGTTGATGCAATGCAAGAGGAGTTGCTTCAATTCAAGAGGCAAAAGGTATGGAACTTATGTCCTATACTAAAAGGCCAAGTCGCTATAGGTACCAAAGGGGTGTTTAGGAACAAGAAGGATGACAGAGGTTTGATCATCAAGAACAAGGCCAGACTGTTGTTCAAGGATACACACAAGAGGAAGGAATTGACTACACAGATGTTTTTGCACCTATTGCAAGACTTGAGGCTGTTAGGATTTTCCTTGCTTTTGCAGCATCCAAGAACTTCACTGTCTACCAACTTGACGTGAAATGTGCATTCCTATATAGGGATATTGATAGAAGTCTATGTGTGCCAACCACCTGGATTTGAAGACCCCCAGCATCCTAACTATGTGTGCAAACTGGACAAGGCGCTCTATGGCCTACATCAAGCATCTAGGCTGTGGTATGAGACTTTGTCTCAATTTTTCTCAGGAATGGCTATACCAGAGACACCACAGATATGACATTGTTCATAAAGAAATATGTAAGGACATGTTGCTTGTACAAGTCTATGTGGATGATATCATATTTGGTTCCTCAAATGACCAAATGTGTAAACACTTTGAGAGCACCATGAGGGGAAATTGTTGGGTCTGATGAGGCTGGTGCAACCAAAACCCAATACTTAGCTTTATTTTAGTACATCTACAATGGACTTCGAAGACAATGCTGCATTTCCGAAGCCAAGTCAAAAGTCTTCTGAAGCCAAGCAAAAAGAACTTCCTAAGAGAGTTACTCTTCGGAAGTACCATGAAGACAAAGATAGGAAGCAGATGATTCTAAAGAAGTTGTTTCTAGCCAAAGTGAGATGTCTTCCGAAGTCCACTTACCTTCGGAAGAACCAACTGTGACTAGTGGACAAAAGTAAGGTACTTGTCAGTATAGTCAACTACTTTACTGACAGACTGCATGGAGCTTCTCCATGCAGGTATGTTTGACCTTACTTTATCCACTATTCATCCGTCTTAGATTAGTACAGTCACCATACTTAGTTGGTGACAAAAGGTAAGTCATGGACTTGTCATGACTACCTAACTCAAGGATAATACTTTATCTTAGTTAAGATACTTCTAGCAACTGTAGTATTTTGTCTAGTTGTAATGTTTGACTTAGAGAGCATTATCACCGAGTCACCATCCCAGTGGCAAACACCATAAGCTTCACATCGATAACCTAATCCCAAAAGTAAACTCAGTACTGGTGCAAAATATCAATTAGCAACTCTCAACCAAGTTTTAGACAAGACTTGTATCTTTGTGCAGACCAAAATATCATGAGGATAATCCTTATTACTGAGTTATGATCTTTAATTAGCTGCATGATCACTTGTTTACTTCGTTTTCAGGTTGAGTCTACCATGCATATCTCAGCATAAGATGTTCCCCTCTTTCTTCATTTTCTGAATTCTTGAGAGAATAAAAATTTAAAAACTTATTATTATCATTAATCTCCCCCGAAAATTTCATTTGATAGCTAATTTAATAGAAAATTTCTGTTTTTCATGATTCTTAACAAACAAAGTAAAAGAAAAGACAAAGAGTAAAGAGATATGGGACATAAGAATTCTCAAGGAAGACAACAAAACAAGACAAGAAAGATAATATGTACATATATATAGGTTAAACAGATTCTATTTCCAGGAAAGGTTTGTTATAAAGATATCAATCCCAACATAGAGATCAGTTCATAAGAACGTGGCTTATCAAAGTTTTTGTGAAAAGATCAGCCTTTTGTTTTCTTGTTTCAATTGGAATGATATCAATGAATCCCTTTTCCTGGGCGTCATGGATGGCATGAATTCTTGTTTCGATGTGCTTGGTTTGAGTATGATGAATAGGATTCTTGGTAATTCCAACTGCAGCTTCATTATCACAAAACAATGGTGTATGAAGGAAGTTGATGCCATAATCCATCATCTGATGTTGGATCCAGAGCACTTGGAAGCAGCAGCTTGATGCAGCGATGTATTCAGCTTCCCCTGTGGATAAGGAGACGGTTGTTTGCTTCTTGCTTTGCCATGAAACAATACAATCACCCAGATATTGACATCCACCAGTGACTGATTTTCTGTTTATCCTGCAACCACCATGATCACTATCAGAATAAGCATGTAAATCAAACTTCCCACCTTTTGGGTACCAAAGACCCAAGCGGGAGGAACCCTTAAGGTAACAAAAAATGTGTTTAACAGCTTTTTCATGTGATTCTTTAGGGTTAGCCTGGAAACGAGCACAGTAGCACACTGCGAATGTAATGTCTGGACGACTAGCGGTAAGGTACATGAGAGATCTGATCATCGAGCGGTAACGATGAGCATCCACGGACTTCCCATTTCATCAGGCGTCAAGCATGTTTGAGCAGTGAAGGGATCAGTTCTGTGGCTGAGTTGTCCATATGGAACTTCGTCAGGATTTCTTTGATGTACTTCTCTTGGTGAATAAGATTGCCTTCAGATCTCTGTTCCACCTGTAAGCCTAAGAAGAAGCACATCTCCCCCATCATGCTCATTTCGAATCTATCCTTCATCACTTCTTCAAATTCTCTACACAGCTTCTCATCTGACGATCCAAAGATAATATCATCAACATACACCGGAACTATTAGCATTTCACCATCAACTTCTTTCTTGAACAGTGTCATATCTATAGTCCCGCGAGAGAAACCTTTGCTAAGCAGATACTTTGTCAGGGTTTCATACCAGATACGGGGAGTTTGATGCAACCCATACAATGATTTGTCTAACTTGTACACTTTGTCTGGATGGTCTGGATCCTCGAAACCCGGTGGTTGACATACATAGATCTCCTCATCAATGTCTCCATATAGAAAGGCACACTTAACATCCATCTGAAAAACTTTGAAGTTCTTGTGGTTGCGTGTGCCAGAAAGATTCTGATGGCTTCAATGCGCGCAACTGGAGCGAACACTTCAGTGTAGTCTATTCCTTCCTCTTGAGCAAAACCTTGAACAAATAAACGAGCCTTGATTCTAATAACTATACCACGATCATCGGCTTGTTCCGAAACACCCATTTTGTACCAATGGGACATTTGTTGGAAGGAAGGTCAACTAATTCCCAACCTTCAGCTTTCTGAATGTGTTGCAACTCCATCTGCATAGACTCAACCCAACTTGGATCTTCAAGTGCCTGTTTATAATTCTTTGGAACAATTTGAGATAAGAAAGCAGAATAGAGACATTCATTAATCAACCCACTTTGACTTCGAGTCCTCACACCATCAGTAATTGATCCAATGATGTAATCATGTGGATGGTCTTTCAAGGTCTTAAAGTTTGTGTTAAGCGTTGATGGATTGGATTAGGGTGTAGATGTGGATTTGGATGGTTAAGATGGAATGGATGAGCTTGTCTGGAGATGGAATCAGAAAGTGGAATTGGGTTGGTAATGGGAATTGGATTGGAATTTGATGAGGATGGAACATCTGATGGAGAGATTGGGTTGGATGAAGATGAGGGATTAGATGGTGGTGGTGGAGAGGATGGAATATCAAATGATACGTGAGGTAATGTAGTGATGTTTGGATGTGGTTGTGATGGAATTGGATTAACAGATGTGTGAGGAGTGATGTCATCATCATCAGGATTTGGGAGATTGAATGATTTGAAGACGGTGGTAGAATCGAAAAACCATGCTGGTTCACTTCTAATGCTTGTGGAGATAGATTCCTGCCAATCAACATAATATGATTCTTGCACAATCCGTGTCCGTTTGTTGTACACGCGATACGCTTTTTGTGTCTCTGAGTACCCCACAAAGAAGCATTCATCAAAAACTGCTCCAAACTTCGTCTTCAGATCTTGAGTATTCAGCAGAGTACAAGAGCATCCAAATGGGCGTAGAAAATCAATCAAGGGTTTGATACCGCGAAACAGCTTATATGATGTCTTCATCTTGTCTTTGACGATTAGTACTCGATTTAGAATGTAAGCTGCACAATTTACTGCTTCTGCCCAGAAGATAATTGGAAGCTTTGACTCAATCAACATAGTCCTAGCTGCTTCCACGAGAGTTCTGTTTTTCCTTTCGGCGACACCGTTCTTTTATGGTGTCCTTGCAGCGCTGAACTGTGTGAGAATACCTCTATGCTCACAGAAAATTGAAGATATGATTTTGGAACTCAGTTCCGTTATCACTTCTGATGGCTTGAACCTTCCTCTTCCCCAGAACCTCAATCA
Organism: Flaveria linearis; assembly: GCA_024085815.1. Lineage (NCBI taxonomy): Eukaryota > Viridiplantae > Streptophyta > Magnoliopsida > Asterales > Asteraceae > Flaveria > Flaveria linearis. Next base: position 27,533,691 of record CM044018.1, read on the forward strand.
ATGGAATTAACTTCATTAACTCTTCAGCTGTTTCATTTTTGTGTACAAGAAATCTCACCCATGAGTATCTTGAATAGTCATCTATGACAACCAAACAATAAGATTTCTTAGCAATTGACTTTACACTTATTGGGCCAAATAAGTCAGTGTGTAACAATTCAAGGGGATGAGAAATTGAGTTTGAATTTTAATTTTGTGTGGCTTTTTGTGTTGTTTTCCTTTAGCACAAGCCATGCACTTCTCTACCACTGAATAATCTTTCAGTGGTAATCCTCTTATTAAATTGTTCTTAACCAACTTATTTAAAATTTTAAAGTTAATATGTCCTAAACGTCTATGCCACTGAAAAGATTCATGAGATAAAGCTTTAGACAAAAACAAGTCATGGTAGAAGTTGATTCATTAGATCCCATATTCAGCAAATATGTATCATTTCGCCTTGGAGCTCGCATTATCACCAACTCCTCAGGGATAGAAAACTCGGGCTTCATGAATAGGCATTCGTTTGCAAGAAATAGCACTGGAATATCCTTATCACAGATTTGTGATACACTAAGAAGATTGAATGCCAACTCAGGAACGTAGTTAACTTTCTCTAAGGTCAGTGAACCATTTGAGACATCTCCTTGGCCAATCATCTTTCCACCCTTCTTGTCTACAGCAAAAGCCACATATCCTTCATTAATGATTCTATAATTTGTCAACAGATCCTTCAATCCAGTCATATGTCTTGAACATCCACTATCTACATGCCAAACACTATTTACAGCGGCTCTTGATGATTCCTGACATTTGAGAGAAAAAATAATTAGACTTTGGAAATTAGGACCCAAGTCTTAGTGTACTTAGGTCTTGGAGTAATAGATCTTCTGCAAAGAAACCATTCAAAAAATCTGCCAATCTAGTTCCAAAAGGTTTAGTCTGCATAATGTTACTACCAGATTCAGGACATTGCTTTACTAAGTGATCATCCTTTCCACATCTGAAACAATGAGATCTCAACTTTGTTTCGGAACAGTTTAATGAAGGAATTCTATCAATAGATATTTCTTAATCACATTCAGACACTTTTGAATCTGAATCACTGTACGAGTCATATGGCTCTTTTGACTTCCCTTTGATGACTTCCACTTTAACTGATTTATGTTCAATTTTATCCTTGTTATTCTCAGTGGAAGAAGATATTTCTTTATCTTTTGGTTTTGAAATCCTTATCGGTGTAAAAGATGGAATTAGATGAGAGAAGAATTTGTTAAAGCAGTTTGTTTTTATTTGACTTTCAGAGACATGACCTGAAAGTTTAGTTTTATCATCCACACAAAACATCATTAGCAACATCATCATTTGAATCATCACAGTCAGAAACAGAACATCCTGAATTACCATTACATGTACTATTGTCTGAATTTAAAACAGGACTTGAGATGACAAATCTACTTAAACTATTGTCTATAAAAGACTTCTTGGAATTTAAACTAGAGTTACTAGAGCTGCCAAGACCATTATTGCCACCATAATCATATTCCTCTCGCACCTCTTTATGGCTTACTCCAACTAACCCAAAGAGATTGTTAGTATCATTCTGTATAATCTCTTGTATCAACTCATTGGAAGGATGAGGAGTGGGGTAGGAGAATAATAGAAAGTACTAGGTGGAGGATGTACACATACATTATCCTCATGACCCCCCGGTCTTGATTTTAGCCCCCCTTTGTCTTTTGCATAGTTCCTCCTGTTTCATACCCAAAAGAGTCCATTTTTCCAACTTATTTTTAAGCTTTCTTGTTTCAAACTCAGCAAGTGTAACTTGTTCAGTCAAGTAATTGACTTCACAGTTCTTTTCTAAAAGAGTTCTTTTCAAATGTTCATTTTCTTTTAAAGCTTCTCTTAATTTAACAAATATTTGATTCATTCACCTTAAGTTCCTTGTTTAGCCTTTTTAATTCATTTTCATTATTCATTAATAATCTATTAGCTTTGTATATGCCAATTAAATGTATTTTACAAGCAGGGGAACACATTCTTCTACATATCATAAGGAAGATCTATTACCAGTTTTTCTGCCGCGAGAGCTCGATCACATTGGCATGCAGGAACGGTTCTTTTATATTCCTCCACAGCTGCTTGCTTGGCTTCTTGAATCATTTCTTCCATGTTTGGTTCTGATTTCCCTTCTTGATTAACTTCAGCATCTGCAGTCTTTGAGTCATCAGCAGCTATCCCAGTTTCCATAGCATCTTCATGTTCCTCATCAACTTTCCCTAGCACCCCCCAACATTATCATTGACATCCACAGTTTTACAAACTAGACCTTCATGAACGACTTCATCCTAAACCAATTAACTCTCTCTTGAACTTCAGCTTCACTTTCTTTTACCTTTTTGTCTTCACCAGCTTTGTTATCAGCAGCATCGTCATCATTCTCTTGAATCATACCAACACAAGCTTCTCCACTTGAATCACCATTAATAGTCATCACAAGCTTCATCTCTGAATTCTCTAAAGGGATCAAAACAATCAATGTAGTCATTATCAGTATCAGGCATCTCCACTACCTCTGCAATTAAAGCCTGGTTAATTTTTTCCTTTGATTCTTGAATTTCAGCACTCCAGTCAAAGTTTGTGAGTAGAGCGGTTTCTTTCTTTGGCTTGACCTCTTCCACCTTTTCCGTGATTGGAATGACCTTAGAGTTGCTAGAATTGACTGTTCTGAGACAACTTGAGATGGACATTCTCTCTTGAAATGACCTAGCTGTTTGCAGTTGAAACATCTGAGCTTAGATTTATCATACCCAAGCTTGTTGTTCTGACCCTGATCCCAAAATTTCTTCTACCGGTTCTCTCCATAAACCTTCTAGCACGAAGAGTTAGCATTGCTATTTGCCACTGAATGTCAGTCTCCTCAAGATCATCAGATCCACCTGATACATGTCTTCAACAGTCATACCTTTACCTTTCAATTCACCTGCAACCAGAACTTCATATCTTTGAACAAACAACCCGAACAATGCCATAGTGTCAGATGAAATCTGAGTATTGACTAATGCCTTTGAGCTCGAACCCACATGTGATGTACCACTAACCGACTTATCTGAACTGACATGACCAGCTGATCCTCCATAACTCCACAGGCTGAACCATAAAACTGAGAGTTTACAGTGGATGAAATCAATGTAGCATTCTGAGGTTGAATTATCCCTGGCATCATTCCTTGGTTATATTCTCTTCTCTTGAGATCAAGATCAAATGACTTAAGTTTGTTGATTACATCCATGAGCTTGTAATCAGCAAAGTTCCTTTCTTGCTTGAGCAACTTAATTTGGATACTCCACTCTGGAGGAAGTGAATCAAGTAGCTTAGTAACTTGCTCATGGTTTCCTAATTGCTCATTGTACTTCTTAAGAGTGCTTGAAACTGATAAGAAATGGTTTGTTATATCAGTGAGGTTCTCATGCCTGTATCCCACAAATGATTTGAACTCCTTCTCGGCTTGAGCTTTCTTGTCCTTTTTCAGATCTTCATTACTATCATAAAACTCACACAATGCATCATACAGATCCTTGGCAGTTGTGTGTTCGGCAAATCTGTTGTAAATGTCCTGATGCAAACAAATAGTCAGTGCTTTAAGAGCTTTCTTATCCCGTCAAGTAACTTAATATCAGTCTCGGTATAAGTACTTGGGTCATTGTTTAGTGAGGTGACAGCACCAACAGTAGTTGTCAGTTTGTGAGGTCCATTTACGATTGATTCCCACTGACTGTGATATGTGTAGAAGAAGAAAGCCCTCAAACATCTTTTCCAGTCCTCAAAATTCTCACCGTTTATAAGCCTCGGTGGCCTGTTAGGTTGAATACCCTTCAAATCAGTCATGGTAATATTTGTTGAAGTCATCATTTTTAAAAATGGTTTATAAGTTCGCTTAAATCACTAAATTCGCTGACTTTCTGTAAATTCGCTTGTAGTTTCGCTTGGCAAACTAGCAACAAATTCGCTCGAATCAGTGCTATGGAAGCTCTAGTTCGCTCAACAAGTTCGCAAAACTATTAGAACTTTCGTTCTAGTGGTAAATTTGACAGCATCTTCGCTTGAGAACTAGGCAAGAAAGGTGAACTTTCGTTCAGTGAGTCCAGATTCGTTAGAACCACAGGGAGAATCTGACAAACACTTAGAGAGATAGATTCGCTGGGAATTTGATAGATTCGCTAGAATTTGATAGATTCGCTGGATAATCGATAGATTCGCTCGATGAACACAACTCCTGTTCGGTCAGAAAAACATCTGAACTCACCCAATCGCTATGAATTAGTGATTGGATGATTGGGATATCTCCCTACAACAAGAACAAAGGTTTTTCTATGGATTTCTGAAAGCAAAACACACTTTGATGATAAAAAATGAATGGAACAGTAACTTTTTCTTCAAACCCTCTCAAAACCCCAAAAACTCAACAAATCAAGAGCACGAAGGCTCTGATACCATATTGTAGGTCCATTTGGTGATCGATTTCAGTGCTAATGAATAATAATCATAGTGATATCCCACAGAAATTGAATCAAAAGAGCAAAATATATAAATGAGTTTCAAATAAAGCCATAAGATCCAAACTCAAAAATACTAACAAATAAAGGCTCAATGATATGAAACTAATGCAATTCCAGCCCAGAAGTGCTATGAAAAATAGTAATGCAAAAGTGTATTTCGATTAAGGTTCTGCAAAACTTGTTCCCAAAGTTACAAGAGTTGCAAATATATAAACAGTGCTAGATTCGCTGGTAGTTTCGCTGGAGCGAAACTACCCTGACCAGAAATGCAAGTTCACCCGGTGGCGAACAACAGATTCGCCGCGTGACCTT
>CM044018.1:27543543-27591207 GCA_024085815.1 Flaveria linearis
TCGAATTAGCAATTTGCAAGAATTAGCCATAGAGAGTGAGTTTCTGCTGTTTCTGGCCAAAATCTTGAGGTTCTCTGGTGGTTTATAGCTACATTTGTTTTGCTTAAACTTGTTTTTGACTAAACCTGAGATGACGACACTAACTAACGATCCTCACAACACTGGTTCCTCAACCAAGCCTCCGATGCTTATGAGGAACGAGTATAACATATGGCAAAGACGTATGCTTCACCACTTGTCTGTCAACAGTGCTGGTTGTTGGAAGTCAGTGGTGCATGGACCATACAAGCCTATGGTGAGCGTCCCTGAATCTAATGAACAGGTTCCGAAGAAACCTGAACAATATTCGGACGAAGATCTTAAGCTGTTCGAAATTGATGCTAGAGCCCATGGAATTTTAGCCATGGCTATTCCTAACGAGATTTATTCAGGGCTCCTGCATCATGAGACTGCTCATGACCTATGGGTTGCTCTAAAGAACAATTTGGAGGAACTGATTCGGTCTTAGCAAACAATAGGGAAATCCTCGCCCAACAATATAAGACATTCTCTTATAGAAAGGGTGAGACTCTGACCCAGCAGTTTGTGCGGTTCTCTTGTTTGATTTCTGAACTGAAGATGGTCAAACAAGACTACTCCAACAGCCAGATGAACAACAGGTTCTTCAGATCACTTCCTGAGAGATGGGACACTTATACCATTGTCCTACGCTCCAGTGCAAATCTGGAAACTCTATCTCTCACCCAACTTCATGGGAAACTGCTCACATTTGAGAGAGAGATAGAGCAAAGAGGAAGTTGTCCACCTCTGGCAAGCTCGCTGATGACTTTGTTCAAGGAAATGCTGCCTTGATAAGTCAGGAGTCAGAATATGCTGCATCAGAAAGTTCTTATGATGAGCATATTGATTTCTCTACCAACTCAGAACAAGCTTTTGTTGGTGTTAGTAGTTCAGGAGGTAGTGGTGACAACTTGTGTTTTCTGACTGAGGACTTGAAGGGCATTCCAAATGATGATCTGGAAGAGATGGATATTTTGAACCAAATGGCAATGATAAATATCCGATCTCAAAAGTTCTACAAGGGAACTGGTAGGAAATTCCCTGGACTCTCTGGCAAAACCAAAATTGGTTTTGACAAGAGCAAGTTGAGGTGTCATAAGTGCCAATGGCTTGGACACTTTGCTAGAGAGTGTAGATCATCTGGATCTAACTCCTCTACACCCATTATGACTTTTCCCAGCAATAGCTCATAGTACAGAGGGCAACATTCCTCTAGTTTTGGCCATCCATCACAAGCACAGGCACCACCTGCTTATTTTGTGCCTCAGGGTCATATCCATATCCTTACCCATGTTACTATGTGCCTCAGCCTAGTCAAACTCAAGCACCCTCGGCTCAACCACCTCATGCTCTTCCTGAGCCTCAATCTCCTAATCTCATCATCACACACAACCTCAACAACACAGCTTCTTCACCCAAGTGTTGTTGACTGGAGTAGTCTACCAGATGATCTATCTGGTCAGGAACAACTACTCCAAGATGCTGGTCAACATGGTGGTGATCATCCTTTTGGAAATCTTGCTTTGATGGCCCTTGATTCTGCTAAAGGGTCATCATCCAATGCCTCATCGCAGGTATCCACTGAGGCTAAAGCCAAGCTTTGTTCTGAATCTTGCATAGTAGCATTTGCTTCTATTAGAGAAGCAAATGTAGCTTTAATAGATAAAATCTTGAGCTAGAGCACACTATTTCCAAAAGAAAAGCTGATTTTGAGGTTGTTCTAAAAGAGAAAAATGATGAGATTTACAAGCTTAAATGTCAAATCAAAGATGATAAAGCTAGGAAGATGTACTTCTAGAGAAGTACAGAGACCTCAAGGAAACTCTTGCAACCACCCAAGTTGAGTGTGATCGATGGGTGCAATCATGCAAGGGTTTTGAAATGCTTCTTAGTAAGCAATCAGCTTCCAATGTGAAGTATGGCATTGGTTATAATCACACTGCTCCTCCTACAGATTTCACTTCAAGAGCAGAAGTTGAATCTGATAGGGAGAGCAATAACCAATCCTTTTCATCATGTGACCTACTATCTTCTGATTCAGCATCATCAGAGATAGAAGTTAGCATTAACTCATGCCAAAACCAATCAGCTGATGCTATAACAGCTAATGGTTCAAATGCTGAGTGTCACATGACCAAAAGGCTGATCAACTCAGGTGTTGTCACTAGTACTGAAGGTACTGGAGAGCAAGTGACAACATCTGAAGTTCAAACCACAACTACTGTTAGCACTAAAGAGAAGAAAACTAACAGTAGAAAAGGTTTAAAGACAACTAAAGAGGATGCCAGGAAAGCAGGCACTAGGAAGAAAACTGCTAGTACTGATAGCAAATAGCTGAAGAACAAGTCTTCAGCAGTTTCATCCTCTTCAGCTGATGATCAGCATAAGATGAAGAAGAAGCCATGTGAGATATGTGGCTTGTTCAATCATCTTACTGATGATTGCTGGTACAAAAGGGGTTCCAAACTCAAACAGAAGTAGAAAATCAATGAGGACATCAATAAAATGAAGAATGATTTAAAACCAAGTTTGTACTAGCAACATCCAACCTGAAATCCCTAAGCCCAAAGCTAAATCTAAAAAGAAGGTAGGGTTACTCGGCAACAGCTGAGGTTGCTCAGAAGAAGATGGTACAACATAGGAATCCATCATCAGCAAACTCCAATATGTCTGAAGAGCTGAAAGCTTTATCACAGAATCAGACACAGCTGGTGATGATGGTTCAGCAACTAATGGGAGAGTCAACCATTTAGATGTTCCTATGTTTAAACCACAGAAAAGGAAGTCCAAGCCAAAGGGTTCCTCTTCTGCACCATCTTCTTCACCTCAGGCTGTCACACATAACACACCGTTAGTGCTGCACCTGCAGTTGAGAACAAACCCAAACCAAACAGGTTTGGGTCTCTAAGACTAACTAACATGTGATTATGTTTGCAGGGTTCTTCAATATGCCAAAGAAGCATCTGGTATGTAGACAGTGGAGGATCTATGCACATGACAGGAAGCAGCTCCCTTCTTATGACTACTCTCAAGGAAAGAAGGGATTTGTCTCCTTTGGCAATGATGCAAAGGGTTACATCATCGGAAAAGGCTTTGTTTCCAATGGGGAATAAGGTTTGATGATGTTAACCATGTGGAGAATCTCAAGTACAACCTCTTGAGTGTCAGTCAAATGTGTGACAAAGGCCATGTTGCCCTTTTCACAAGCCAGAACTGTCGGATTCTGTCATCCAAAGTTCTGAGTTTGATTGACAAGGCGTTGGATGAACACACTCTCCTAAAGGCCAACAGGACAGGAAGAGTGTATGCCTTAGATCTTTCCAAAAGATAGATCTAAAAGCCCATCCTTGCCTATTCTCTATGGCCTCTCCTCAAGAGTCTACACTATGGCATAGAAGGCTGGGTCATGTTAATTTCAAGAACATGAATCAGCTGATAAGCCATGGTTTAGTAAGAGGATTGCCTCTGAAGGAGTTCAAGTGTGAAGATGACTGCACTGCTTGCTTGAAAGGAAAACAACACAAAGTTTCATTCCTTTCAATAGAAGAACCAAAGTCCACTGCCTGCTTGCAGCTCCTGCACATGGATCTCTTTGGTCCTGTCAGAGTGATGAGCATGGCAAAGAAGAAATACTGCCTGGTAATTATGGATGATTATTCCAGGTTTGTATGGACTTTCTTCTTGCACTCCAAGGATGAAGCAGCCAAGACTATCATGAACTTTGTGTTATTTGTAGAAAAGCAGTATTCCCTGCAGGTCAAGTGTGTGAGGAGTGACAATGGAACAGAGTTTAGAAACCACACACTTGATGACTTCTACCTGTCCAAGGGAATTAAAGGCAGTTTAGTATTCCTAGAACTCCTGAGCGGAATGGAGTGGTGGAGAGAAAGAACAGGACTCTCATTGAAGCTGCAAGGTCAATGTTGGCTGACTCAGGGCTGCCACTGACCTTTTGGGCTGAAGCTGTCAATACAGCTTGCTATGTACAAAATAGAGCTTCAGTGAATAAGAGGTTGATGAAGACTCCTTATGAAGTTCTTCATCATTTGGCCCTCTAATTTCATTCTTTAGAGCCTTTGGGTGTTCATGTTTCATTCTCAACACTAGCAACCCACTCCAGAAGTTTGCCAGTAAGGTGGATGCAGGGTATTTTGTTGGTTATTCATCAACTTGCAAGGCATACAGAGTCTTCAACTGTAGAACAAAGATAGTTGAAGAAACTCTAAATGTTAAGTTCAATGAATCTCCAAAGGACAAGATTCCACAAAACCCTGTAGAGTTGTTTGATCTGGACATACTGTAATATGTTCCTTATCAACCTCTAGTTGTTGAGCCTGTAAACAGATCTCCACCTGGTGGTACTGATGATGATGCAGTTAGTACTCACCTCTTCAGGTTTACTGACAACCTGCCTGAGTCCACTGAACCTGATGCTCCTGTAACCTCAGCAGCTCCATCCACTACAAATGCTGATGAGATTTCTGCTTGCTCTACTTCGTTTGAGCTGCCATCTTCTACATGGTTTCAGGAATCTCCATCACCATCTGTTGCTGCGGATGGGTCTACAAACACTTGCACAGATATTATAGTCTATCAAGAGCTCAAGAATCACCCCACATCTCAAATCGTTGGTGATATCAATGCTGGAGTTTCAACCAGGAATCAATTGTCCAACTTCTGCTTCTATGCTCTCTTCAGTCAGCAAGAGCCCAAGAACTATCATGTTGCTTTAAGAGACAATGGATGGGTGGAAGCTATGCAGCTTGAGCTTCTTCAGTTCAAGAAACAGCAAGTGTGGGAGCTTGTTCCATTACCCAAAGGAAAGTGTGCTATAGGCACCAAGTGGGTATTAGGAACAAAACAGATAGGAAGGGCCAAATTGTCAAGAACAAGGCCAGGCTGGTTGTTCAAGGGTTTGCACAAGAGGAAGGCATCGATTATGATGAGACCTTTGCTCCTGTGGCCAGACTGGAAGCAATCAGACTATTCTTAGCTTATGCTGCCTTTCACAGTCTTAAGGTTTATCAAAGGATGTCAAAAGTTCCTTCTTATATGGAAAATAAAAAAGAAGCTTATGTGTGTCAACCACCAGGCTTGAGGACAATAAACATCCTGATTGGGTGTACAAGCTTGATAAGGCTCTTTATGGGCTGAAGCAAGCTCCTAGAGCTTGGTATGAGACACTATCAACTTTTCTTTTAGAGAATAAGTTCACCAGAGGCACCATTGATAAAACCTTATTCATCAAGACTGTGGGACACCATAAGCTCCTTGTTCAAATTTATGTAGATGACATCATCTTTGCATCCTCTGATCCAAAGTTATGTGATGAATTTACAAAGCTCATGAAGCTAAGGTTTGAAATGAGTGCTATGAGAGAATTACAGTTCTTTCTAGGTTTGCAAATCAAACAACAGGATGATGGAATCTTCATCCATCAGTCCAAATATACCAAAGAGTTGTTGAATAAGTTTGATTTACAAACCTGTAAGCCCTGTTCTACTCCCATGAGCAGCATCACACAACTAGATGTAGATCAGAAAGGTAAAGCGGTTGATGAAACCCTTTACAAATGTATGATTGGGTCCTTGATGTACCTTACAGCTTCTAGGCCAGACATCATGTTTGCAACATGTGCTTGTGCTAGATTTCAGGCTGCACCTAAAGAATCCCATTTGATTGCGGTCAAAAGGATCTTTAGATATCTGCAAGGTACCCAATCACTAGGTCTTTGGTATTCAACTGGGCATTCTTGCAAATTAGTTGCTTTCTCTGATAGTGACTATGCAGGATGCAAAGTCACCAGAAAATCCACCTCTGGTGGTTGCCAATTCCTAGGCAATTGTTTAGTTTCTTGGCAGAGTAAGAAACAAACATCAATTGCTACATCCACTGCTGAAGCTGAGTACATTGCTGCTGCAAGTTGTACCTCTCAGATACTCTGGCTTCAGAACCAACTTCTGGATTATGGCATTACTGAGACTAAGACTCCATTACTAATGGATAGTGCTTCAGCTCTTTGTATTGTTAAAAATCCAGTCCAGCACTCTAGGACCAAACATATAGAGATCAGACATCATTTTATCAGGGATTGCTATGAAAAAGGTCTGATTGATCCTAAGTTTGTGCCTAGTGTTGATGAGCTTGCAGACATTTTTACTAAGCCTTTAGATAGTGCTACATTCCAAAATTTGGTACTAAGGCTTGGTATGCTGCAGCTAGAATAATTTGACCAATGCTGATGCTCTTATTTCACAACTACTGATGAGCAAAGGTCAAATATAAGTACTATGAGTAATTTAGTCTTCAGCTCTTTCACAACTACTGAAGACTAAAATGCTTCAAAGTACTGATGTACATTATTTGTTGAAAACAACTGATGTAGTGAGGTGGATTACAACTACTGATGTATGATTTTCAAACAAATAAGTACTGAAGAACAAATTTTGCTCACAAGTACTGATGTGTAATCTTACACAAGTACTGAAGACAAAATTTGTTCACCAGCTCTGAAGAATATTTCATTAGCACTTGGGAACATCTGATCACAAGAGCTGAAGGCATAAGTATTCACAAGAGCTGAAGGGTCAATGAAACATCTGAAAATCAGCGAAAGAGCTGATGAGTAAGTGTAGAGGCTAGCATGAAACAACTGATTTGATGGAAATAGCTGATGAGTAATTTCTCATCAGCTGATGCCAACAGCTGTTGTTTCATACCCAAACAACTGAAGGATAAAACCATGTCTTCAGTAGTTTCACAACTACTGATGACTAACACCAAGTCCTAAGTTGTTTACAACAACTGAAGCAATACCATGTCTTCAGTAGTTCACAACTACTGATATCAGTAGTTCACAACTACTGATATCAGTATTTACAACTACTGAAGACTAACACCAAGTCTTCAGTTGTTACAACGTCTGAAGATGAAAACTAGGTCTTCAGTAGTTTATAACTACTGAAGACTGACAACAAGTCTTCAGCCGTTTACAACATCTGAAGGACAAAACCAAGGTTTCAGTAGTTTCAACTACTGAAGACTAACACTAAGTCCTTAGATGTTATAACCACTGAAGGTTAAAACCACGTCATCAGTAGTTTCAACAACTGATAACTAACACCAAACCTTCAGTAGTTTTCTTTCAGCCTTTGACCTACCTTATAAATACCCAACCTTCAGAGCATTTACTCTTCACTTGACCTAAATTTTCAAAACCTCTGAACTTCTCATACACCATTAATGGCGACCATGCAACTCAAACCTCGACACAACTGTGTCGCTCATCTCACCAAATCGCCATTATGGCCAAAATTTCACAATGCCGTCGATCTTATGAACGACTCACCTTACCAAACGGCATTTCTTTTGAACCCCACCATCTACACCGACTCCCTGACGGAGTTCTGGACAAATTCACCGTCCAAACCGAGAGCAGATGGCGAGGTCTCTCTCCGGTCCTCCGTCAACAACCACCCAGTGGTTATCAGGCGAGGTTTGCTCTCCAAACCCTCCTCCGTCAACACCCCCCAGTGGTTATCACTCCAGCTACTTTGCGCCAAACCCTAAAGCTGGAGGATGCCACCTACCCAACCTCTTACCCCAAAGGTGCCCTCGATCTATCCTTCACATCCAACGACTATCAGGGACCTCTCCGCCTCCACCTTGTTGAAGAAACACTTCCCAGACTCTCAACGCCTAATTTTTCACATGGTGAATGTGTCTGTCCCCCAAAACATCCTCATGGGACCAGATGTCAAAAGGTGGCAACAGGTATTATATTCTATCTTTGAGAACAACCACTGAACTTAACTGAAATTATATTTTTGGAACTCAAAGACATGGCTGCTAAACCTGTTTAAACCGATGGATTTTATATCCTAGGTTCATTATGGCCATGATAGCAGACCAGCTTCAAGCTGAGGAATTGTTGGCACTGGGGTCCCTGCCATGGCTGTTCTAGCCGAGGTATACTCCAGGCACAACACCGACCACACACTAAAGGCTGGCGGCTGCGAAAACCCACGCAGCAGGAACCCACGCCTCCACCTCCAAATCCAAAGTCCCCACCAAACCAAAACCAAAAAGAAGCCCAAAAAGGCTACTCAGGGAAATAGTCCCCTGAGGATGCCCCTGCAACACAAAGGCAGGATGTGGCTGCTGGTTCGATTCTCCCAGCAGCTACCACGACTCCACCCACCACAACTGCACAGGCTTCCTCTCAACAGGGCCTGATGCAACCACTTCTGGGGCAGCCACACTTCTGGGGTCTATCTCACTTGAGAAGACTGCCATTGAAACGCACAGTCCTCCCCATGTGCACTCTGCTTCAAGCCCATCTCCCACTGAAACCGCCCCACAAAGCCCTACACTAATAATAGCCAAAGTGTTGACCCCCTGAGCACTCCACCCTCTCCCCAGAAACCAATTACAACTGGGAGACTCCAACCGAAGAGAGGTGGAAAAAGTGCCGGTGGGAGCCCCCAACACAGAGAATCACATGTCCAATCTCCCAGTGTGGCTAGGGAGATAGGACATTCTGGTGAGGCTGCCACTTCCTCTGTATCTACATCTGAGTAGGGTGAAGCTGGTAACATCAATAAGACCTCACCAGAGGCAACTGCCGATGATGGATCCAATCCGGAGGCTGGAAGTCCCCAGTACCAATACCAAGGGGCACATGCTACTTCTGAGCCACACTCAGAGCATGTACATCCTGACATAGTCAGGAGGTCAAGTGATTCAGTTCCCACTGATGATGACCTGAACTTCTTCTTTGATGTAGTCGCTCAAAACACTATCTTAGAAGATGAGGTAAGCAGACTCAAAGAGCTGCTTGCTCAAATGACTCAAGATAGAAGTCCATCTGCCACCACAAACCCACAGATGGCACCTTCACCCGAAGGTCTCACATACACTGAGCCACTCCCACAAACTCGGCCACCTACCCCTGCTTCTGGCTCTAGCTCTCAGGACCAGAACCCCCCTGAGCAGCTAGATGCTATCCTCCAGAAATCCTTGCCTCTCATCACACCCATAATAACAGATATTATCATGAAAACCATTGATGAGAGGCTTCCCACTCACATCCAACCCATGATGGAGTTGCCATTGCTAAGGTGCTTGCTGATAGTCAAACCCCAACCAATGCACCCAAAAGGGGGAGACATCTGTGCAAGCTAAGAGGAAGAGGGAGAGGAGGAGATAGAAGTAAGAGAGGAGGTAGTTGAGAGGGAGAAGGCTGAGGAGAATGTTAGGGTGAAGGGGAAGGTGAGGGAGGAGAGTGAGCATATTGAAGTGGCTGAAATCCAAAAGGATTTCAGTGTCACTTGTCAAAAGAAAAAGGGTGAGAAGGAAGGAGAGAGGGTTGACTCTGATCTAGCAGCCCTTGTCAAGGAGGCTGATGCTGAACAAAGCAGATCAATGGACTCTGTCATTGATCAGCTGTTTAGGCAAGGCTTTGACAAGGACACTGCCATGCTAGATCAGGAGATCAGAACATGGAGAGAAAAGAGATTGAGTACCGATGGTCTACTTATAGCCAAGAGGACAAAAAGAGACTCGAGGCTATGAGTAGATTCATTTTGAAGTATCTGGGCAGGCCAGTCCTTGATGTCAAAGCATGGACCAAGGACAGAATCTTGGCTATAGCCACCAAGATCTGTTCAGCTGGTGATTTCACCAAAGGACTGGTCGCTGAGGCCCTCTCAGAAGCCGGTGCTGGGAACAGGACACTGCTAGCAAAACAGACCAAACCATCTCTTATCTCTAGGTTGCTAGCAGTGCCTGCCAACATTCCCACACCAACCACCCAAACAACCCACAAAACCAACCCCTTCACCATCAAAACCCGCAGCCATGATCCACCCTTGAAGAAGAAGAGAAGGGTGTTGAGGCTGCAAGAAGAAGAAGAAGAGGAGGATGAGGAGGATAGATTGCCCCTTTCAGCAGTCATCCCTCTACCCAAAGCTAAACCTCAAACCATCACTCCCACCTCACAGATGGACAATGTGAGGGTAAAATTAGAAGAAGAGGAGCAGCAAAGATTACACGATGAGGAAATGCTGAAAAGCATTGACAAATCATATGCTGCTTCTACTTCTATTATGAATATGAAGAAGGAGGCTCTGAGACTCTTCACTCTTAAGCAAACCTTTCAATATGATAAGGAAAGAGTGAGGACTTGGCCTGATCCTAGGGTGGCTCACAGGATAGTTAAGAAAGATATTCCTGTGAGATACAAGAGCCAACTTAAGAGAATCGTAGATGAAGTGATCTCTGTGGCTCTTGTAATAACACCCTGGGAGATAGTAGAGGAGTTTGAGAGAGCCTATAAAAGTAAGCAGCCACCCCAAAAAATGCTAGACAATAGGGTGGTGAGGAAGGGCTTAATCTATAAGAGGCTTGAGAACTTCCATAGGGATGAGCTCAACTTGCTGTTAGAAGGAAGACACCCAGATGAATTTGCATATAGGCAAGTCACAACAGTTGAGCTCAAAATGGAAAACAGGCCCAGTATGTCTCAGAGCTGTACGGCCGGGAGGGGTTATTCGAAGGTGCGGCTGAAGACTTAACCAAAGAAGAGCAGATGATATTTCTTCAAGCCTACACCCAGAATCCTACCGGCTCATACGTGGGAGGTAGATCTCATGGATGGGACAACAGCTCTATGTCCAATTCCCTAAAACAGAGCTCCCATCCATACTCAGCCAATCAAATCTTAGAGACTACCTCTCAGGCCAGTGCTTATCAGGGTCAACTTCGGATCTGATCCAGAAGGAAATAGACCAATCTTTATGCCAACAATAAGTGGGACAACAAATAATTAGAGGTTTTGGCTGCATTGGTTCAGGGGGAGTTTGTTGGACCAAAAGAACCAATGAGCCAAGATCAGGAAAACCTCTAAGTCCCACATGTCATTACAACAACTGCTGAAGACTCCCATCAGCTGTTCTGACAAAGTCTGAAGAATCAAAGTCTGAAGATCAAAGATCTGAAGTACAAAAGCTGAAGAATCTAAAGTGCTGAAGACAAGTACTGAAGTCTGAAGTACTGAAACATACAAGTACTGAAGACTTCAAGTACTGAAGACAAGTGCTGAAGATCAAAGTTGAAGAACTGAAGAACTGAAGATCATCTACTGATGCACAAAGTCTGAAGACAAAGACTGAAGATAACAGCTGATGACATCTACTGAAGTCATCAGCTGATACATCATCTGAAGCCCAAGTCTGAAGAACCGAGTGCTGAAGATTCAGAGTTTGTCACAACAGCTGAAGGAGTCTTCTTCATTGTTGTGATGGTTTTTCATTTTAGTATTTTATATTAGTTTCAGTAGTTTGTACAACAACTGAAGAGCTTGTTCTTCAGCTGTTATAGTTCAGTAGTTATAAACGACTGAAGAGCTTGTTCTTCAGTCGTTGTAGGCTTTTCAGTAGTTTCCTTCCCAGTACTTGTAATAGGTAGAACACTTTTGTAAGAAGATGTCAGCTGTTGACATCTTCAGTAGTTTTATGTTCTATCAGTTGTAAGTTTAATAATCGGTTGATGTCACTGTCAAGTGACATCATCACCCATCCTTTTGCCGCCTATAAAAGGATGGTGAACCATGCTGTATTAGGTGCCAAAACGTGTTGAGTAATAGAAAATCTTCTTTTTCGCAGAACTTTTCTCTCTCTCTCTATGTTTGTACTTTTACATGCAAAATATTTTGTGTTCTTGCTTTAAGCGCTAATTTCGTGCTAAATCCGCTGCAAAAACAATCTGATTGATCAAACTAAAGGCTGAGATCCTGTCAATAATATTTTATTTTAAAACAAAACTGTATAAAATATTATTTTTTTAAATATTTTATTATCATAACCCCTAAATTAATTATTTTTGGTTTTTAATATTTACTTTTTCAAAATAGTAATTTTATAATATATCATATTTTTAATAAAGTTTGATATTTTAGGAAAAATATTACTTATAAAAATTTATTTATTTTGAAATAACATTAATAACAAATTTTTTCTTAATTTATAAAAAATATTTTAATCTAAAAATATTAAATGATATTATAGTAATTAAGGTAATTGAATAATAGAAAGAGAGGCGAGAAAATTTGGGTGGGGAGAATTTCGGTGGTGACACTTGTCATACCAAGTTACTCTTTTATTATAATATATATATATATATATATATATATAATATATATATAGGGGAAGGTTCTATTAAGAAATAATTTTTGCCTAATAAATATAAGAAATGATCTTAGTCTTCCATTTCTTAATCAATATCTAAGATGATAAAGTTGCAAATAAAAAAATGGAAGGGTATTTTGGTATGTAACCACTTTTGTTGACTTTTTTGAGTTCCCCCCAATTTTTTTAAACGTTTATAACTTTTTCATACTAGATTATTTTTTAAAAAAATCACCATAAATCAAGCATTTTTTTCTCTTTAAATTGAGTATAGTATTGCTATATTTTTTTATAAAAAAAACAAATTATGTGAAATTGTGCTGCATTTTAACGTATTTGTGCTGTATTTCATAAACAGCACAGGGTTGTGCTGTATTTCATAAAACAGCACAGGGTTGTGCTGTATTTCATAAAACAGCACAGGGTTGTGCTGTATTTCATAAACAGCACAGGGTTGTGCTGTATTTCATAAAACAGCACAGGGTTTGCTGTATTCATAAAACAGCACAGGGTTGTGCTGTATTTCATAAAAGCACAGGGTTGTGCTGTATTTCATAAAACAGCACAGGGTTGTGCTGTATTTCATAAAACAGCACAGGGTTTGTGCGAACCACGAGGTACCACACAAGAAGACGAACAACGACAGAAAAAAGCATGAATTCCACACTCTTCGTCTTCACCACCGTCCTCTACCAAATTTAACCGATAATGGTGAATTTCAAAAATGGCAAAATCAAATCAAAGAACTACAGTAAAATCGGGTCGCAATTGCCATAATCGACAAAGGCGACCCGTACATTATAACGGAGAATATCGCGGCGGCGAACCCACAAAAGTACCGGCGGCTTTTGCCGTGAAGCGCGGCGACGGAGACCACCGCGACGGTGGCGAAAGCGACGAGAACGAAGGTAACTAACACGAGAACCTTCGTTTTCTCCTTCTTGGGTGCGTAATGATGAAAATCAGCACATATAGCTTCGATTGCTGCTCCGGTGCCGTTGATAACTGTCACAACTGTGTTTTTTCCGATATGAACGGTAATCCGTACCTGTGGGTGAAGAAGATGCATCAGAAGAAGAAGAAGATGGGTTTTGTTTGAAAGAGAGAAAAGTGAAAAAGAACCAAGTTGAGAGTTTCATAAAACAGCACAGGGTTGTGCTGGATTTCATAAAACAGCACAGGGTTGTGATGGATTTCATAAAACAGCACAGGGTTGTGCTGGATTTCATAAAACCCACAGGGTTGTGCTGGATTTCATAAAACAACACAAAATTGTTAATAGACCAAAATACCCTTTTATCCTATTTTCTAGTTTTGCCACATGTCACCACCTCATTTCTTCTAGCCTTCTTAGGCAAATATATTTTTTAGTGGAACCTCCCCCTATATATATATATATATATATATATATATATATATATATATATAATATATATATATATATATATATATATATATGTATATTTATATATATATATATATATGTATATATATATATATATATATATATATATATTATATATATATATATATCTATATATATATATGTATGTATATATTATGTATATATTATATATATTTATATATATATATATGTATATATATGTATATATTTTATATATATATATCTATCTATATATGTTATATATGTATATATATGTATATATATATATATCTATATATATGTATATATATGATATATATATAATATATCTATATATATGTGTATATATATATATATATACATATATACAATATCATACATATATGTATACATATATACATACATATATATATACACATATATATATACATATATATATATATAAAATTATGACGTTATCTGGTTATTAAATCTGTTCCGACTAGTCGACCAGTAAGGTAACCGGTTCTAATTTGTTTGGTATTTTGGGTTTGTTGCTAACTTGATGATACTTGATCTTTTTGTCGTCTTTTGTAATTCATAAGGAGTAAATTTGCGGCTTTTTGATGGGTCGGCGGTGGCACTTCAGATGTTCTTGTAACTATAACTATGTCTATTGGGCTTACTTTAAAAACACTCAGTTGATGTTGATTTATTTAGTCACTGATTTATTTATCCTATTTACTTTAAGGTTTAATTTATTTTGAGCTTTCGATGGGGTCGATAATGGTGATGGTATGTTCATCTGCGATGTTTTTCTACATGCTTTTTAAAGTATCATGTGCTATCTTCTACTAATTTGCATCGGTTGGATCAATGATAGTACGGATATGTTCATATTAGTTGTGTTTGAGGGTATAGGTTTGCTTATTTGAAATCTTCTAGGCTTTGATTTGGTGGATGTTTGTGAGCATGTACTGAACTATTGTTTCATGCTGATATATTCAAGCCCTGACTTAAGTTAGGCTTTAGGGATTACATTTGTCAATGATAGTGCCCCTTTGGTCATATAAAACAAGGTTGACCTGGTTTTCCGTCTTTGATAGTTGCCTGATGATGATGAGCATACACTCATTTGAGAGGTAACGTACATGTGTCGAAGATGATGGCCTTGTGCTCATCTAAGATGTGGTTTGCACTGGTTAGTTTTCTTCTTGCTCATATTTTCGTCTTAAGCGCTGTGGTTTATCTGCAATTGGTAGGTGCGGATGCTGTGTTTTTTAGACACTGATGCTGAGATAATATTTGAAATGTATGTTGTTTCGCCGTGGCAAAAGGTATATATCTTTTTGCAGCCACAATTTGTAAACAATTCTGAATTATTCTAACAAATGAAGTGCACATGAATTACAAACGATTATGCATTAGTGACAACGTCGATTCTAAAATTGGGAGGTTGTGATGATCTATAAAAAACTGAAGTCATTTTGGCACGGCAACCATCACTGGTTTGCAGTCACAACGCGAAACTGAATCTGAGACAAAGTATCGTTCTATCTGGTCTGGAATTGAAAGTTCTACTTCAACAATTGGCATATGTAACTTCTTGATTCAGATGTCCCTATATATTATTTAATAGATTCGGTGATTGTGATTAATAGGTTACGAGTTCTGAGCCACATATTTAAAAACTTTATTCAACATAACAATACGATTCTACTCTAAATGTATTAGTGGGTCTGTTGTATAATGTTTTAAATATATTTTTATTCCTTCACTTACATAGATCGATTACGAAATGGTTTCTGTTCTGTATGAATTACGAAAGATTATGTTTAATTAGTATACGAAATCACTTCACATCAGCGGTATTTCTCGCTTTTAATACAATATGTTTACCGTCGCAACGCACGAGAATTCATCAAAGTTTTAGAGAAATAGAAAGTGGTTTTATTTATTCTAATTGTAAAACTGATTATATTCTATATAAGCATGCATTCGCTTATGTTTGACTTGCATTTTCAAAGAAACCCACTTGGTCACGAAAATATGGTTTTTGCATGTATAAAGAGTGTGTAAGGTTGCTCCTCTACTTTTATTGGACAGCATATATGTTCGTATAGTTGTTTTGACATTATATATTACATGTATATATAAACATGGCATATATAATTTTTTATTCTCTTTATTATTATGTAAATAAATTAATAGTAGAGTAAATTAAATGGATCGTCCCTGAGTTTTGCTCAAATTTAAACTTTCGTTACAGGTTCACTCCTAAGTTTTGAAAAACGTTTCACTTTTCGTCCCTGGGTCTAACGACAGTTACAAAAATTCCGTTAAATGGTGTTAAATGACTATTTTACGCTCAAAGTTTTTTTAAAAATATTATTAATTTACATTACACCCATACCCCACACCCCCAATCCATTCATCGTCCTAACCACCACCATCTCCAACACCACTGCCACACCACCACCACCACCATCTCCAACACCACTGCCACACCACCACCTCCACCACCATTACCACACCACCAACTTTCTTTCTCACCTTAAGTTACTTCCACTTTTTCTATTCAATCAACCTCACAAGATTCCAATAAACACCACCACCACCTGCAACTCTAACTACAAACTCTTCAAGACCACCACACTCTCCGCCATAGCCGACTTCTTCAAAATCAAGAACCTCCAGTCACTTCTTGCATTGCCAACTTCGTCAAGGTGATGGTTTTGTTCTGCAAATGATCAATCACTACAAGAAAAGTGTTTTTTTGCGACAACATTTTTTGCGGTGATATTCAAATCGTCGCAAAAGGTTCGGTAAACGACAAAAATATTTACTTTTTTGACTTTTCCGGTCAAAAAGATCTTTTGCGGCGATATTTACGTCGCAAATAACCATAATTATTTTTCTTTTAATTTTTTCCATTTTTTGACAACTTTCTAAAGAGCGGGAAAATTCCCGGCAACCTATTTGCGGCGACATTTCGTCGCAAAAAAGATTAAATAATAATTAAATTTTTTATTTTTATTTATTATTTGCGGCGATGTTTCGTCGCAAAAAATAATATATATATTTAACTTTATTTTTATTTTATTTAAAGAGAGTCGTCGCAAAATCGTTTTTGCGGCGATACGTCGCCGCAAAAGGCTTCTGCACAGTTTTAATACGGGATTTTTAGATCTGGTCTTCACATTCAACCCTCACCCCCCATTCACCGCATTCCCCACCCCCACGCGACCGGCGACCGGCGACCGTCAACCCCCACCCCACTCCCACTCCCACTCCGGCGACCGGCCACACCCGCTGCTGCACCACCGCGCGTCGCTCCACCACCGCCATTTCAAAGCTACTGCGCTCTACCACCGCTGCTCCACCACCGTCGCTCCACCACCGCCGCCGCCTCCTTTGCACCGTAGCCACCACCATCACTCTTGATTTCAGGTAATAAACTGAATTTTACCTAATTTTATGTTAAGTTTTAGTTAATATTTTGAAATTAGATGTTTAATAGATGTTTATTGTTATGAAAAATAGATGTTTAACATGTGTGTATGTATGTATATAAGAAAGAATGTATGTATTTAGTGTGTTAATTTGTAGTTGTTTGGGTTTTTGAGATTTATTTTGTATGTATGGAGATAAGAATGTATGTATTTAGATTGTTAAATTTGTGTTAATTTAAAATGAGATGAATGTATGTATTTTGCCTAATTTTGTTTTTATATAGTTATGAACATAGGTGTTTAGGTTAGTTGAGATGAAGTATGGATGTATCTGTTCCCAATTCTTATTTGTTATACAAATATATTTCTGGATATATAAAATGGATTAATATGTATATTTGTGCATATGTATATGGGTATTTGTGTATGAATATGTATGTGTATATATTAGAATGTATGTATATGTGTGTATGAATGTATATGGATATCGAGATTAAAATGAATATATATTTGTGTATGAATATATATGGGTATTGAGATTAAAATGGATTTATATGTATATTTGTGTATGAATGTATATGGGTGTATGAATGTGTATGTGTATATATTAGAATGTATGTATATGTGTGCATGGATGTATATATGTATTTATGTATGGATGTATATGTATATGTGTATGGATGTATATGTGTATTTATGTATGGATGTATATGTGTATGTGTATATGTATGTTGAATTGTGATTAAAATAGATGTATATGCGTATTTGTGTATGGATGTATATGTGTATTTGTGTATGGATGTATATGTGTATTTGTGTATGGATGTATATGTGTATTTGTGTATGGATGTATGGATGTAAAATAGATGTATATGCGTATTTGTGTACAGGTGTTGGGGAGCGGCCCGGGTGGGAACGTGGCATCGGTCCAATACCGAGCGTGCCTTCACAACCCCCACCGCCACCTCATAGAACAGATCAGCGGATGTTCTCACAATCTGAGGTTGAGGAGATAGTAGCAGCGAGACTGGCCAGTGAGCATGAACAATGGCAGTCACAGATGATGGCTAATATGATGACACAAATGCAAAGTCAAATCCAAAGCCAAGTCCAGAGCGCGTTGAGGAGAAGTGGTCATTCTCAAGAAGATGAAGAAGATGAAGATGATGAAGGTGGGTCGTCATAGGATGGTTTGATGGTTTGATGGTTTTTAGTGATTGTTATGACTATTTTAAAACATTTATTTGTGTAACTTTTAACTTATTAAATTTGGACAATTTTTAGTTTATATGCTATGTTTTGCGATTGGTTTGATGGTTTTGATAGTGTGTACTGATTTGGAACAGCAGGTTTGATCTGGTACCCAGAAAAATCTGGGTGGATTGCTGCAAATGTAGCAAAATTATTAAAAAAAAATTCTTTTTTGCGGCGATATGTCGTCGCAAAAAAGAGTAAAATATATTGAAAAGAATCGCTGCAAAAAAGTGGTCAAAATAATTGCGGCGATATATCGCCGCAAAAATTAAGATTTCGTCGCAAAAAATATCGTCACAAAAGATTTATCTCAGAATTTCATTTTTTTAAAATAAGTGGAGCCCACAAAAGAAATCGTCGCAAATTTCGTCGCAAATAACATTTTGCGACCACTTTTTTACGGCGACAGTTTTGCGACGAAATTTTCGTCGCAAATAATATATTGCGACGAAAAATGAGTTTTTTGCGACGATATTAGTCGCCGCAAAAATCCTTTTTCTTGTAGTGAATGCTGATGCGGATGGCGGTGCTGGCAAGGTGCGATGGTGGCGATTGCAAGGTGCAAAGGTGGTGGTGAAGGTCGGACCGTAGTGGTAAATGTCAAACGATGGTGGGAAGAAGACTCCAAAAGGGGGATATGGGGGGTGGGGTGCTAGGTTTAGATGTAAAATCGTCATTTTTAAAGTTTAACGTCAAAAACTAATGGTCGTTATACCCAGGGACGAAAAGTGTAATGTTTTTTCAAATCTTTAGACTAAACCTGTAATTTTCCAATCACAGAAACAAAATGTGAAATTTGAACAAATCTCAGGAACGATCTATGTAATTTACTCTTAATAGTATGTTCCATACACATGTGGATATCAATTACTAAAATTCTATCTATAACTTATTGTATTTACCAATTTTTGATAAACACCTAGATATTATGCATATAATCTTATATTTGAATTTCTCATTTAAATTCATTAAAACCTTTAATAATAAACTGAAATCCTCAACCCCTGAACTATCTACCAATTACCAGAGACACCTTTACACACGGACAACATGTCTTTTGGTTGGTTTCGCGTATAAATGTGTATATATTTTCGAATTTTCATCAACATCCTAAAAACATTTTCTAATCATATATGTACTACTAACCATCAGGGCTTGCCCGTGGCCACCTCGATGAGGGATAGAGCTTGGCTGGCCAAAGGTCACCGGTTCGATCCTGAGGGGGGGAAGGTTTACCCACAATATGTGGGGTTCCTGCCCGAAAGGTTTACCCACACCCGTTCGGGGACCCAAGGGGCTCTGTAGCGCGGTCACCGTAAGTCTACACCCCCTGTCCATCCATGGGGAGGGGGGACTCGAACTGGTGTGCCCGGGTTGTCATCGTAAGGGATTACCGCTGAGACAGTCGTCTTTCAAAAAAAAATCATATATGTACTAGAATACCAAAACTTGCAACAGAAAACTAGAAGCCGAATACATCATTCATTACCATATTACCTACCTACAAAACAAACCAAGCATGCTTTCCATAATAATATTAATAATAATAATAATAATAATAATAATAATAATAATAATAATAATAATAATATTCCTCCGTATCCACATTTCTATAATGCCTTCTTGCTGTCACCATAACCCTCAAATAACACGCCCACCCCACACACACCATCAAAAATGTCAAATTCATCCACCACCATCATCTCCCTCCTCCTCCTCCTCTCCACAACCACCACCACAACCACTGCCATCACCACCGTCTCCTCCGACGTCGCCGCCCTAAAAGCCCTCAAATCCGCCATCAACCCCACCACAATCCTCTCCTACACATGCCTACACTCATGGGACTTCGCCTCTGACCCATGCTCACCACCCCACGTCACTAACTTCCTCTGCGGACTCACTTGCTCCGGCGACCGAGTCACCCAACTCACCCTCGACCCCGCCGGTTACTCCGGCACCCTCCCCCAACTCGTCTCCCAACTCACCCAACTCACCACCATCGACCTCTCCGACAACCGATTCCACGGCCCCATCCCCAGTTCAATCTTCTTTCTCCCGAATCTCCTCACACTCGAACTCGGGTCCAACTCGTTCTCCGGTGAAATCCCACCGGCGATCTCAAACCTCAAAAAGATTCAAACTTTAGACATTTCCCACAATTCTTTAACCGGGTCGTTGCCGAAAACGTTAACCCAGCTCACTGAGTTGACTCGTCTCGACTTCAGTTTCAACAAACTCACCGGACCGATCCCGGAGCTTCCAAGAAACCTCATCCAACTCGCTCTAAAAGCCAATTCGCTATCTGGGTACCTCCAAAAACGGTCTTTCACCGAGTCGACTCAGTTGGAGGTCGTCGAACTGAGTCAGAACTCACTCACCGGAACGATTCCGGCCTGGTTCTTCCTCATGAGCTCACTCCAACAAGTGAACTTATCCAACAACAGCTTCACCGGAGTTCAGGTCTTAAAGCCGATCAACAGCAACCTCATCGCCGTCGACCTTCGGTTCAACAAGCTCTCCGGCGAACTTCCGGCGAACTTTCCGGCGTACCCCATGTTGTCATCTTTGACATTGAGTTACAACAAGCTAAGAGGAAGAATCCCATGGGAGTACAGTAGGTTTAGCAGAGTGTTTCTTGATGGAAATTGGTTAATTGGGTTGCCACCGAAGGTGTTTTTCTTCCGGAAAACATCAATTTCCGGCAGCTTAGGGGATAATTGTTTGAAGATTTGTCCGATATGGTCGGAACTTTGCTTGAAACCGCAGAAACCATTGTCGATTTGCAGAAAAGCTTATAGTGGGAAACTCGAGCAAAAGTCGTAAAGTTCGATCATCTTTTGTCGTTTTGGATTTTTTTTTGTAATTAAATATTATTATTAAATAGATTATTTTTTGATTTATTTTTAATGATACGTTGTGCTTGTTATATTAGTGGAATCATATTATTTTTTGTTTTTGTGTAATCTCAGACTCAGATTCTGTAAGGTTATTTTATGGTAACGACATTAAGATATGGTTTTTTTTTATTTATTTGCCCGTTGGAATCAAACGGCTGGATGTTGGGTACTAACGTAGTTTTGGAGATTATAATAAAATATGTCTTTACAAATCTATAAGTTTAAAATGCAGGTTATTGTTTTAGGTACGATATGGATTCTTAAGAAAAGAAGAAACGAAAGGATTTTTAACAACATATTCAGAAATATTTTAGGACGAAGAACAGGGGTGATTTAAGATTTATTGACTGGAATTCGTGAGTTAGTTATATGATATGAGTTCTACAAGGTCAATGTTGTAATTGGAGTATTGCAGCAATATCTTGTATTTTGTCTATTGTATTCTTTATTTTTCTCTACCAACAAAATTTATCAGTCCGGAACCTCATATCACCGTTAAAAAGAAATTCACTCTAAGTAAACTAAACCACATGATGTAGCCTACAACCCCTTTTTTTCCTGTCTTTTTTCCTGTTTTAGGTACGATATGGATTCTTAGGAATAGAAGAAACGAAAGGATTTTTAACGACAAATTCAGAAATATTTTAGGATGCTGAACAGGGTGATTTAAAATTTATTGACTGGAATTCGTGAGTTAGTTTCGATATGAGTTCTATAGGCAATGTTGTAATTGGAGTATTGCAGCAATATATTGTATTTTATCTATTGTATCCTTTATTTCTTCTCTAGCAACAAATATATATATATACATACATATATATATATATATATATATATATATATATATATATATATATATAATATATATATATGTATATATATGTATATATATATGTATATATATGTATATATATATGTATATATATATGTATATATATATGTATATATATATGTATATATATATATATGTATACACACACACACACACACACACACACACACACACATATATATATATATATATATATATATATATATATATATATATAAACAAATAAACATACCCAGTAAATACCACTCAAGTGCAGGGTCTGGGAGGGGTAGATGAAGGCTAGTCTTTCCTCTATCTTGGGAGATAGAGATACCGCTTCCGAATAGAGCCCGACTCACTAACGAGATCAATAACAATAGCAATCATAATAAACGGCATACAACACACAGATATCAAACATATAAATACTTAGGACGTGCGTACATCAAATAAGTGGCAAGAATCGCGTATAAGGGCAGGATGAGGAAAACAGGGGTCCCGCAAAAAGTGTACGTCTACCCTTCCAATCCACAGATCCCGCTAAAAGTCCTTAATTTTAATTCTACACCTCCACGCACTCCTATGCTCGATCATGTGCTCAGAGAGGTGCAATTCTACCATATCTCGCCTAATTATCTCGTCCCAAGTCAACCTAGGTCTACCTCTACTCCTCTTACCCTCTATGTTGATGTTCTCTACTGCTCTAACGGGTGCTACCATCGGCCTCCACTTTACGTGCCCAAACCATCTTAATCTTCCCTCTCGTATTTTATCTGTGATACAAGCCACCTCTAGCTTCTGTCAAAACACGTCGTTTCTTATTCGATCCAATCTTGTGTGTCCACACATCCACTTCAGCATTCGTATTTCCGCGACCTCTATTTGTCTCTGGTGGAATTTCTTTATTGCCCAACAGTCTGTTCCGTATAACATAGCTGGACGTACTGCCACCCTGTATAGTTTTCCCTTTAGCTTTGTTGGGAACCTCTTATCACACAGGATCCCTGATGCTGCTCTCCATTTGCACCATCCTGATTGCACACGGTGAGCTACATCGCTGTGTATCTCTCTATCGTCCTGTATGTACGAGCCCAGGTATTTGAACCTTGTCTGTCGGTGGTACCGTCATCCCCTGGATACTGATTTGGGTGTCCTCTTCAGCCTCACCACTAAAGTTACAAAGCATGTATTCCATGTTAGAAGCGAGTTATCCTTAAGCCTCTGCGCTCTAGTGCTGCTCTCCACTGTTCTAACCTCTCGTTAAGCACCGTTTTAGATTCTGATATTAAGACAATATCATCCGCAAATATCATGCACCACGGGACTGGCTCTTGTATAGATTTAGTGATCTCGTCCAACACTATTATGAAGAGAAATGGGCTCAATGCCGATCCTTGGTGTAGTCCCACTTCCACCAGGAAAAAGTCTGTGTCTCCGACTGGTACTCGCACACACGTTTTTGCCCCTTCATACATATCCATTATTATTTTGATATACCTCTCTGGTACCCTTCTAAGTCGTAGACTTTCCCAAATGAGTTAACGCGACACACTGTCATATGCTTTTTCTAGGTCAATGAATACCATATGGAGGTCCTTTTTCTTTTCTCTATATTTCTCCATTATCCTTCTTATGACGTGTATGGCTTCTGTTGTAGAGCGTCCTGGCATAAATCCAAATTGGTTTACCGCTATCTGAGTCTCTCGTCTAATTCTCGTATCAATAACTCTTTCCCATAGTTTCATCGTGTGACTCAATAGCTTTATTTCCCTGTAATTTGCATAACATTGGACATCTCCTTTTTAGTTATATATGGGAACAATGACATTGTTTCTTCATTACTCTGGCATCCTCCCTGTTTTGAAGATAGTGTTGAATAAGTCTGTTAGCCATTTCAAGCCCTCGTCTCCCAGGTACTTCCACAATTTAGTCGGTATGTTATCTGGCCCCACCGCCTTAGCCCTTCCCATTTTCTTTAGCGCTCTCGTAACTTCATCGACTGTGGTGCTTCTATAATAACACTTGTTTTGTTGGTTTGGTTGAGTTGTTTTATCGATCGCAGTTTGTTGGTTAGGGTTCCTTACGTTGAAAAGGTTATCGAAGTAGGTTTTCCATCTCGCCTTGATGTCGTTCTCCTTTACCAAGACCTTTCCATCGGTAGCCTTTATAAACTTCACCATTCTCAGGTCCTGTCTTCTACTTTCTCTTGCTCTGGCAATCTTAAACATGTCATTTTCTCCTTCTTTCGTCTCTAATCGCTTATACATTCTCTCGTACGCTGTGTTCTTTGCCTCTGACACAGACTTTTTCGCCTCTCGCTTAGCCTTCTTGTATTTATCCTTTAGCTCTGCTCGTTCTTCATCATTATTACAATGTAAAAGGTCTTTAAAACTTTGTTGTTTAATTCTTACCTTCTCCTGTACATTTTTGTTCCACCACTAGGCTTCCTTATGACCTACTGACCTATCTTTTGCAAGTCCAAGAGTTTCTTTAGCTGCTTGAATAACTGTAGTTGCCATATCCTCCCACATTTAGTTTGTGTCTTCCTGTGGCCCAGTTTGGATCATTGGTATGACCTTATCTCTAAAGATGGTAATCTTTTCGTCTTTGAGCTGGCCCCATCTGATCGTAGGTCTAATTCTCTTAGTTGGTTGGACAATTGCTCTCTTCACGCGTAGATCAGCCACCAACATATGATATTGAGTGACTACTGTCTCTCTCGGGATTGTCTTACATTCCTTCCACGAGTTACGGTCTTCTCCCCTCATCAGCAGATAGTCTATCTGCGTGTGTCTCCCGCCGCTGCTAAACATGATTAGATGCGAGTCTCTTTTCTTAAAAAATGAATTTATGATGCCTAGGTCATGCGCTAAAGCGAAGTCAAGGAGCTCCCTCCCGGCATCATTCCTCAGACCATACCCAAACCCTCCATGAACCGACGGGAATTGATCATTATCCTTACCGATATATGCCCATTGAAATCTTCTCCTATGCATATTTTTTCTTCTCTAGGTATGTCTCCCATAATGTGATCTAAAGTCTCCCAGAACTTATTTCTTTCCGTTTCCCCTAATCCAAGTTGTGGTGCATACGCACTAACAAGTGCCACTACCTCATCCCTTATTATTATTCTTAATAACATAAGTCTATCATCGTATCTTCTCACCTCCACTACATTATCCTGAAGTTCTTTAGCAACTAGAAAACCTACTTCGTTTTTTGTACCATCTGACCCTGAATACCACAGTTTATTACCATTGCACTCTTTTGCTCTCCCACCCCGCCATCTAGTCTCCTGAAGGCATGCTATCTGAACCCTACGTCTCTTCAACACATCTATTAACTCTAGTAACTTACTAGTAAGGGTGCCTACATTCCACGATGCCACTCGCAGTCTATAACCATTTCTCCCTGTAGAAGCACCTCTCTTCACCGAACATGATCTCATGGCAGTGTAATGGCTTCTGTTACCTATTATACCTCACTAACCCTCCGTAACACAAAAAAACCAGTCCAAATTCATCAAATAGCCACAAAATACGGAAAACACCTTCAAATAGAAAAGCAACACTATAAACGCACAAACAGATTCAACAGAAATTCAAACACAACTCAAGACTCAACAATATATCAGATAACGAGAAAGCAGCAATCTAAAACCAGAAATGAAAGCCCAAGATGAAACGATCTTACCAAAATGGATGGAACGATCTTACCAAATGAAGACCCGGCAGGTTGTCGTGTGATGTTGGGTTGACGGTGGCAAGGTGAAGTGGGTGGGTGGGTTGTGCGAAAGAAAAATAAAACTATTTCTTAAAAAGACGTGTTGTAGTGTTAAATATATATAAAATACAATATAATAATACCTTTAAACGCCTAAATTCCTTTAACAATAAGTGATAATATCTAATCAAAATGTTAATCTAATTTCTTAATCACATAAAATGTCATTCACTTGAGAATTTTTTTCAAATATTAGATAAAAAAATGAAGACCCGGCAGGTTGTCATGTGATGTAACGATCTTACCAAAATGGATGGAACGATCTTACCAAATGAAGACCCGGCAGGTTGTCGTGTGATGTTGGGTTGACGGTGGCAGGGTGAAGTGGGTGGGTGGGTGGGTGGTGCGAAAGAAAATAAAACTATTTCTTAAAAAAGAAGTGTTGTAGTGTTAAATATATATAAAATAAAATATAATAATACCTTTAAACGCCTAAATTCCTTTAACAATAAGTGATAATATCTAATCAAATGTCCATCTAATCTTTAATCACATAAAATGTCATTCACTTGAGTTTTTTTTATCAAATATTAGATAAAAAAAATATCAAAAAATAAAATAAAAAAATATAAATATACAAAATATATAAAAAATATATGGAAGAAAAACCAAATTCTGTAAAGGGGTTGGGTGAGGGGGTGGCGGTGCAGTGGTGTTGGGGGCAGTGCAGTGGTGTTGGTGGTTGGATGTGAAGGGGTCGGGTGGGGGTGGGGGGTGGTGAAAGTGGCTGGGGGAGGTGGCTGTGAAGTGATCAGGTGAGTGGGGGGCTGTGAGGTTGGAGGTGTAGATGGTGGTGTACGGCGGTTTCCGGCGAAGGAGGTGACCGGTGGTGTACAACGGTGCGCCGGTGGTGTACAACGGTCTCCGGTGAAGTGGGTGACCGATGGTGTACAACGGTCTCCGGGGAAGGGGCTGACCGGTGGTACTGCATCCGGTACTGTGACCGGTGGCGATGCTGCCCGGTGGTGGTGATGCTGACCGGTGGTGGTGATACTGACCGGTGGCCGGTGGCCGGTGAGGCTTCAGCCTTTGACCGTTGGTGGTGATGCTGACCGGTGGTGACCGGTGGGTGGTTGCCGGTGGTTTTGTTTCACAACGGTACAAAAGGTACCGATAGATAGAGAGAGAGAGAGAGAGTGCAGATGCATATATATATATATATATATATGTATGTATATGTATATTACGTATATATATGTATATATATATGTATATATATGTATGTATGTATGTATATATATATATGTATGTATATATATTATATATATGTATATATGTATATATATGTATATATGTATACCAGGAGTATGCCCTCCATCAGTCTTTCAAATCTCCCTGTCGCAAGTTAGTCGAGTATATATATATATATATGCACATACATACATATATAGATATATATACATACACACACACACATATATATATATACATACATACATATATATATATGTATATATTTATATATATCTATGTATATATGTATATATATGTATCTATGTATATATATGTGTATATATATGTATATGTATATGTATATATATATATATATGTATATATATATGTATATATAGGTATATGTATCTATGTATATATATGTATATGTATATGTGTGTATATATATATATAGAAATCATAATTTTTTTATTGCAATAACTTACGAGAACCCGTGTTATTGCGAGAACTTGCGAGAACCTGTCAATATCAATAGAAATCATAATTTTTTATTGCAATAACAATATTACACATATACAAGATTAAGATATTTTATATACATGTGTGAATTTGTAAATGTAAAGAAGTTTACTTAAAGATGTAAGTTTTAGTTACAACTTTAAATATATGTGTTTTTTTGCAAAAGTTACACCAATGTAAACTCTTTTACACTTATGAATTTACACATATACATAAAAGATCATAATCTTCTATATGTGTAATAATATTATATAAGCAAAAATAATAATAATATTTATTGATCTTGATGGGTTTTCGCAAGTTCTCGCAATAAAAGAGGGTTCTCGCTTGAAAATTTTCCTATATATATATATATCAATGTATATGTGTGTATATATATATATTTATATATATATGTATATGTGTGTGTGTGTATATATATATATATCTATGTATATGTGTGTATATATATATATACATACATATATATATCTATATATATATATATATATCTATGTATATGTATATATATATGTGTGTGTATATATATATGTATAAGGGTATACGGTGACATATGGCCGGACCCCACACGTTAGGTGTACTTTTCATCATCTACCCTTTTTGGGTGTTACATGCCTTTTTTTATGTGCGCATTATCTAATTCTTCATGTGATATCTACCTTTGTGTTGTATGCTTTGTATTATGATTGTTATTGTTATTACCTTTGTTAACGAGTCAGGGGTCTCTTCGGAAGCAGTCTCTCTATCTTTCAAGATAAAGGAAAGACTTGCCACCATCTACCCCTCCCAGACCCTGCTCTTCAGCGGGATACACTCGGTATGTTTGTTTGTTTGTTTGTTGTATATATATATATGTATACGCATATCTATGTATATATGTATATATGTATATACGTATATCTATGTATATATATATATGTATATATGTATATATCTATATATATATGTATGTATGTATGTATGTATATATATATATGTATGCATGTATCTATGTATATATATATATATATGTATGTATCTATGTATATATATATGTATATATTGTCGGGTTTGTTGGACCTTAATAAAAGTTGTTTAACCATTTAAACATGAAAAACGCAGCGGATTTAGGCCTTAATAGATTGATTAATAATCTGAAAATTAAGGTTTATAACTTAATATTAACAAACCCAAGAACATAGGATCGAATATATGTGTTTGAACTATATATCAAGATGAAACAAACAACCAAAACAACATAATGGAACTACGTTCCAAAAGCTGTCAAAAACCGTGGATTTGGATGAAGATGATGATGTTCTTAAATGACCAAAACACCAAGGTAGATGTCCTCAAGCTTCCATACCCACAAGTGTAAAGCAAACAACTTTTGTTGCTAGGTTTTAACACCAAAATCGCAAGAACATTGCTGCAGAAAACCGATTTTTCAGCCTTCTTTTTCCTTCTTGGATGAGAGAAAATGATCTTGCATGTATGAGAGAGAGTGGTAAAGTGTGTAATGAGAACTCTTGAATGTGTGTCTTGTTCCAAAGCAAAAATGACCAAGAATTCCCCTTAGGGGGCGGCCGAAACTTGGGTTTAAAATAGGTTTCACACCCATTTTAAAACACCTAATTATTTTTAACTAGTTCTCTAATAAGTTGTATAATTAACCTTTTAATTATAAAACTTATACACACTTTTATTATTTGATGTTATTTAACCTATTTAAATAACATTACAAATAATATCCATGAACAAAATATCTTTATAAGTTGTTCCATCTCACATACAATTTATTTAGAAAACCCATTTCTAAATTGGTGTAATGATTTAATTGCATGATCATATCATTAATTAAATACATAGTGATGTTTGCTAAACTTGTTATTGGGTATGACCCGACTTGGATCATGACGTACTAACCACAATAATATTCTATGTGTCTTGGGCATAAAGAATCCAACAATCTCCCACTTGCACAAGATTCATAGAAGATTGATGCAAGCAGTAAATACCGCCTAACAACGGTTTACTACCCTTAATACGCATGAATTAGAAGCCATTCAATAACATCATCCCCTTCAAGTATCCAACTTGAAATGATTTAGGTGAATCAATCATTTATCCTTTTGTTACAGATGTCATGTTAAATCCAAGGACATAGAATGATCATTCCTTGTTGATTTAACTTAATCAGGCCTTAGACATTTTGCTCTCAACGAATAAGAGGAACAAATTCCATCTTGACTACATACGTTTCTCATAATCACCTTATGTCATACCTAAACATAGCCTTATGTACTGACCATTATTTCAGTGCAGCGAAGAACTAGCTCAAGGTATAACACTTGGTGAATATCAAAACCCAATATGTATCTCAGGTCGGAGGATACCAAATGATATTCGCCTTTACTCAAATTTACTTATGATCAATCTAGAAGATTCCATGTAGTAAAATTAAGATGCGGGTCAGTCCAATATTTGTATCCCACAAATATCTATGAACCTTGGCAGCAACCAATTGCTCTATATTCATGCCTTATGAATATCCACCAATCCAAGTTCATAATAGTCTTACGTTCATATTTGTTCCCACAAATATGACCGATTACGGACATTTATAATAATAAACATATTCATGGATGTAAACATGCTAAAAGGAACATAACTCAAAATATCGTAAATATAGATGAGTTAAATATTACAATTGTTCCATATTTATACTAAACAGATCAATTCCAATCACTAGAATATCGAAGTCCTAAGGCACAACTATGACTTTCATGCTTTGCCTTTTCAAGGAGCTTCGTGAGTGGATCCGCAATGTTTTGATCAAAGTGAACTTTGCGAATACATATCTTTCCCTTTTCAACTTCATCCCTTATGTAGTTGAATCTCCGCTCATTGTGTCTAATCTTTTGATGTGCACGGGGTTCTTTGATTTGAGCAATCACACCCACGTTATCACAAAAGATTTATAAGGGGTCTTGAATGGTAGAGACCACCCTTAGATCGGCGATAAACCTTTTTATCCATGCAACTTCTCAAGCTACTAATGAGGCGGCTATGTATTCGTATTCTGTAGTGGACAATGCTACCCCATTCATAATGGAGACATACCCCGATTGTGATCAAGGATCATCTCGATCAGTTTGGAAACTTGCATCCGTATAACCCTTTACAACGAGTTTCTCTTTATCAGATCCGTATATTAGAAACATATCCTTAGTCCTTCTAAGGTATTTCAATATACTTTTAACAGCCATCCAATGGCTATTACCTGGATTCTACTGATATCTGCTTGTCATGCTTAACGCGCATGACACGTCCGGTGTAGTGCATATCATCGCATACATGATGGATCCTATAGCAGACGCATATGGGATGTCCTTCATATGATCTTGCTCATCCTTTGAGCTTGGACATTGAGATGCACTCAATATTGTCCCTCTTTGAATAGGTACTATACCTTTCTTAGAGTTTTCCATCTTGAACCTTTTCAAGATTTTATCAATGTATGCACTTTGGTTTAGACTTATCAACCGCCTCGATTTGTCCCTATAGATCTTTATTCCCAAAGTACAGGCGGCTTCACCGAGATCTTTTATGGAAAAACAATTTCCAAGCCAGGTTTTAACACCTTTCATGGTTGGAATATCATTTCCAAATAGTAGTATGTCATCAACATACAATACTAAGAATGTGATTACACTCCCACTAGCCTTTTTATACACACAAGCCTCGTCAGCGTTCTTGATGAAATCAAATTTCTTGATCTCTTCATCAAAATGTTGATTCCAACTTCTCGATGCTTGTTTCAATCTATAGATTGATCTCTTTAACTTGCATACTTTATTAGGATGCTTTGGATCGACAAAACCTTCAGGCTGAAGCATATGGACAGTCTCTTCGAGATGTCCAATAAGAAAAGCGGTTTTGACGTCCATTTGCCAAATCTCATAATCATAATGAGCAGCAATGGCAAACAATATCCTAATAGACTTTAGCATTGCCACAGGCGAGAAGGTTTCATCATATTCAACCCCTTGAGTTTGAGTGAAACCTTTTGCTACAAGTCTTGCATTGTAAGTATCCAAGTTTCCATGCATATCTATTTTCTTCTTGAAAACCCACTTTCATCCAACCGGTTTGGAGTTAAGTGGAGGGTCAACCAGTTCCCAAACTTGGTTGTCATACATGGATTGCATCTCTACGTTCATGGCTTCCAGCCATTTGTCACAATCCGAATTGGACATTGCATCATGGTATGTAGTTGGCTCATCGGAGTCAACCACGTAGCATCCATCCATGAAAAATCCATATCTTTCAGGTGGAATGCTAAATCTAAAAGATCTGCGAACGTTTTGTGTGTATTGATCAACCTCTTGATCATCATCAACAACCTCCTGTCGATTGCTAGTGTCAACCAAACGTGTATCAGATTATGGATCTTGATCCTCATCAAATTCCACTAATCTATACGTCATTCCTTCCATAAGGAACTTGGCTTCTAATAACTCTGCCTTTCGAGCAATAAATACCTTTTGCTCTGTTGGATCAAAGAAGTAGTATCCTATACAGTGTTTTGGATATCCAACAAATATACACTTAGTGGACCAACTTTCCAGTTTGTTTTGGGTGTTAAGCTTAACATAAGCATCACATCCCTATACTTTTAAATATGATAGCGATGGAACTCTTCCATGCCATATTGCAAAAGGTGTCGAATCCACTTTCTTGGTTGGGGCCATATTCAAAATACGAGCCGTGGAGAGTAGTGCAAAACCCTAAAATGATAGAGGTAGTAAGCTTATAGCCATCATAGATCAAACCATATCCAATAGGGTTCGGTTTCTCCTTTCAGACACACCATTATGTTGTGGTGTTCCGGGAGGAGTAAGTTGTGAGACAATCCCACAACTTCTTAGATAATCGTGAAAAGCCTCACTGAGGTATTCAATTCCTCTATCTAAACGGAGAACTTTGATAGTTCTATTGAGTTGATTTTCTAATTCATTCTTGACGTTTTGAACATTTCAAAAGCTTCATGTTTATGTGTCATAAAGTACACATAACCATAGCGACTGTAATCGTCGGTAAAGGTAATGAATTATCTTTCACCATTCCTTGTCATTGTCTTAAAGGAACCACATACATCCGAATGTATGATTCCTAATAAGTCTTTTGCCCTCTCGTTTGTACCACTAAAGGGTGACTTGGTCATCTTACCTTGTAAACAAGATTCATACTTATCAAATGAACAATTTTAATTTGTTTTTTTAAAAGACCATTCTTTTAAAGTGTTTGAATCCAATTCTTGTTTATGTGACCAAGACAACAATGCCAAAGATAAGAATCACTTAAACCCATTTTAAGTTTTTTGGTGCTTGATTGGTATAATGTGTTATTATAGGATGATTTATCATAAACCAATTCATAAATACCATCGTTTACAACTTTTAAATCATAACCATATTATTTTAAAATGGAAACTAAATTTATGTTCCTAGTCAAACTAGGAGCATACAAAATGTTTTAAGAACAACTTCCAAACCATTTGAAAGTTTCAAAACATAGTCTCCTTGGGCTTCGACATCAACTTTTGCTCCGTTGCCCATGTAGAGACTTGTGTCTCCGTTCTTAAAGTGCTTATTTCTTTTGAGCCCCTACAACAGATTACAAATTTGAGTTCCACATCTGGTATCTAATACCCATGTGTTTGAAGAAATAACATTTAAGTCAATATGGATCATGAAAGTTGTACCTCAGGTCTGCCCAGCATCCCTTTTGTTTCTCAACTCTTTGAGATAGGTTGGACAATTCCTTTTCAAATGTCCTATCTCACCACACTTAAAGCATGGATCGTTTTCCGTTACCTTAGGCTTCATAAGCTTAGGTTTTGGAGGTTCCGCTTTAACCTTCCCTTTCCCTTTTCCTTTGATGTGCCCCTCTCCTTTGGCAACATTTGCCTTGGGATTGGGAATGGCTTTTCCCATTGCCTCCCTTATTGATCTAGAGAACAGGTAGAACCTTTCTACCCATCCCTGCCTCAGCTGTTTTGAGCATTGCGTGAAGCTCACCAATGCCCTTGTCCCATCCGTTCATATTGTAATTCATTATGAACGTCTCAAACCTTTTAGTTAGGCCATTAAGGATCAAATCCGTGGCCAACTTCTTTGAGATAGGACAGTTAAGCCTCTCGAGGCGATCAATATGGCTTTTCATCTTATGTACATAAGATGATACCGATTGAGTTTCTTCCATGTGACACGCATGAAGCGCTCGAACCGTTTCGAAGCGCTCTACCCTAGCATGTTGAAAGGATCAGATATCTAGTTTGATCAATTAGACTTGATTCGCAGCGGAATAGTATAGCAATTAGACAAATTCAAGCAAGAACACAAATGATAATTCAATGGAACAGTACGGTTATAGAGAGAAAAGGTATTTCTGCAAAAAGGAATATTTCATTCAACACACGCTTCGGCAATTAAAAATTAGGTCAGCCTCCCATTTATAAGGAAGGTGACGTCAGCTGATGTCACTTGATAGTGACATCTAACCGTTATTACAACAGCTACTGAAAGTTAAACTAAACTACTGAAGATGTCTCCAACAGCTGACATCTTCTTACAAAAGCTAAGTGTAGTACTACTATAACTACTGAAACTACAACTACTGAACTACAACGTCTGAAGAAAAGGCTCTTCAGACGATTTACATTTAGTAAACTACTGAAAGAAAACTACTGAAACTAAAATAGAAAACTACTAAAAAGAAACCATCACAACAACTGAAGAGTACTACTTCAGCTGTTGTGACAACCTCTGAAGTCTTCAGCTCTTGACTTCAGCTGATGTAGTCTTCAGTACTTGAACTTCAGCTGATGTCTTCAGTACTTGAACTTCAGCTGATGAAGTCTTCAGTTGTTGTAATCAGCTAATGAAGCCTTTAGCAGTTGTTGTGATGTCTGTGGGACTTAAAGGTTTTTCTGATCAGGCTCATTGGTTCTTTTGGTCCAACAAACTCCCCCTGAACCAATGCAGCCAAAACCTCTAAGTTTATTGATGTCCCACTTATTAGGCAGGAAAGTTTTATCTTTTTCTTCTGGATCAGCTCAGAAATGAGCAATATCAGCACAGGCCAGGGAAAAGGTTTCAAAGATATGTTTGGCAAAGGATGGATGGGAACTCTGTCTTGGGGAACTGGATACAGAGCTGTTACCCCATCCATGGAACCTACTTCCCAACTATGAGTCTGTAAGACTCTCTTACATAGGCCTCAATTAAGACTATTTGATCCTCCATGGTAAGATCTTCAGCTTCTCCCTAAAAAAAGAACTCAGGGCCATAGTACTCAGACAGGTATTTGACCTGTTTCCCATTTCTTAACTCCACTGTTGTGATTTCTCTGTAAGCAAATTCATTAGGGTGATTATCTTCTAGCAACAAATGGAGTTCATTCTGTCTAACTTCCTCAAGCCTCTTGTATATTAACCCCTTTTTCACCATTTTTTTCTCCAACAACTTTTTTGGGGGAAGTTTGGCTTTATAGGCTTTCTTAAAGTCTTCTAGGATCTCCCAGGGTGATATTATAATGGCCAGCAAGATCACTGCATCTACAATCTTTTTCACTTGGCCATTGTATCTGTGTGGAATGTCTTTCTTGTGAATCCTGTGACTCACCCTAGGATCAGGCCAAATCCTTATTCTCTCTTTCTAATATTGAAAAGTTTGTTTGAGAGCATATAACCTCTGAGCATGTTTTCTCATGGATATAATCGATGAAGTTTGAGTATAAACTTTGTCAACCATTCTCAACAGCTCCTCATCATGTAGTTTATATTGTTCCTCTTCTTCAAGTTTTACCTTCACAGTTTCCATCTGGATTGCAGGAGTGAGTGTTGGTTGACTCTTGGGCTTAGGCAACGTAATGACAGCTAAAATAGGCAGCCTGTCCTCATCCTCATCATCATCATCTTCTTCTTCTTCAAGCCTCAACACCCTTCTCTTCCTCTTCTTGGGTGCATCATCGGCTATTGGTTTCTTGGGTAAAGGAGTTGATTTTGAGGGTTGTGATGTGGGTTGTTTTGGTGTGGGAGATTGGACAGGCTGTTCTAGCATTTTTGTAAGAGATGCTTGGTGTTCTTGGCTAGATCAGTCCTGCTCCCAACACCAACTTCATTCAGGGCTTCTATGATCATCCCTTTAGTGAATACCTCAGATGAACAGATCTTGTTGGTTATTTCCAAGCTACTATCCCTGGATCATGATTTGACCTCAAGGACTGATCTCCCAGATACTTCAAAATGAATCTTGCCATAGCTTCAAGTCTCTCCTTCTCTTCTTCACTATAGCAATACCATCGGTGTTCAATCTCCTGAATCTCCAACCTCCTGATCTCAGAATCAAGCTTAGCTGTATCAAAGCCTTGCCTAAATAGCTGATGTTGGTCCATTGGTGATCAATTTCAGTGCTATTGATATGATAAACACAATGATATCCCACGAATATAGAATCAAACAGTGCAAAAACAAAGAAATAGTTTCAAGATGTATCCATATGATCCAAACTCAATCAATATCAATAAACAAGGCTCAAAGATAACAAACAAACACAATTTCAGCCTTAAACGAGCTATGAAACAGTAATGCAAAAGTATTTCTCAATTAGGTATTGGCAACACTTGCTGCCAAAGATACATGAACTGCATATATATAATCATAGGCAAATTCGCTGGTAGATTCGCTGTAGCGAATCTACCCTGACCAACAGTAAGTTCACCCGGCGAACAACAGTTTCGCCGGGTGACCTTCATCAGCTGACTACTAGCGAATCAGTAGATTCGCTAGTAGATTCGCTGGGTCAGAGCGAGAAACTAAAACATTACTTACATAAGTCAAAGTTATCTAACATTAGACCTATTACATACAAAATGAAAGATACTAAACTAAACTAGGTGAGTCCAACCTATCTATATCATCAATACTCCCCCTAGGTTGGACCTCACCTAGAGGGGTCTTCTCAATCAGCTCCGTCCACATCAACTTCGGCTTCAAAGTTCTCAATGAAAGCTCCTGCCCTCAACTCAATCCCGGCCAATGGATTAGTAACATCTTCAGATCCTGCCTCATCAGATTCAACATCAACAATAAAGTTCTTAGCAAACCCAGCTTCACTTACTTCTTGAACTGGTGAGTCTTCAACTACAACCTCCTCCTGATCTTGCCTGATTTGATCCTCAGTATTAGCTCCAGACCCACTTGCCTCATCTATCACCTTCTTTTCAAACCTTTACGAAATTGATTGATCCAGCGTCTTACTCAAATCATCCACATCCATTCTTGTTTCGTCCGCTTGAACTATTTTTCTTGCCAGCTCCCGGTCTTCAGCTCTGAGTCCCCTAGCCTTGTTGGCTACCCTCATGAAGAGGCTCGCTTCTTCCAACGTATCAACTCCAGCCCCAACTTTTATGTGATTCTCACACAGAATCACTAAGTCTTCATCACAGAAAGAAAATACTTCCATCAGATCAAACAATCTGATTTCAGGGGCTCCTTTTACTCTAATCACTGCTTCCCCGGTGTTGTTATCATAGAACCATTTTTGAAATGCTTGTAGTCTTGGGGGAAGAGGATTAGGTATCCTAATTCGATCCACAGTCTTTGCCGGTTTTAACTTAAGAACAATCTTTCCTTTTCCAGTCACCCAATCAACATCCTTCTTTGACCTCTTTCTCTCCATTTTCATGAAACCAAACGCTTTGAAGTTATCAGTTAAACCCCTTTTAATTTCCATCTCTAGCAGCTTGGCCCATTCACTCTGTTCTACTCCAATCAAAGGAATCTCAGCCAATCTTCTTAAATCCCATCTTGGGAGGGTTTTAAAAGCTTTTCTTTTGTGAACGTAAGATATCCCCCCTCCCCTTCTCTTGATCATAAACAATTTCAGCTCAGAGTTGTATTTCCAACTGAAAATCTTCTTATCGCTCTCTTTTCTGGTGGGGTTTTTTATGTTCTAGAACAGTGGAGTTATTTCTTCAGCCTCCTTCTCTCTAACAAACCACTCAGGTTGATCTAACTCCACCGTTCCAGTTTCAGCTGACCCAGTATCAGTCACATAGGTCACTGGACGTTCATCCACCTCATAAAATTCCGGTTCTGAGCTGTAATCTATCAATTGCTCCTCAACTTCCTCCTCTTCATCTACTAACTTCATCTCAGCTTGTTTTCCTTTCTCCAATCGTTGTTTCTCTCCCACAACCTCCTCACCTGTTAAATCCTTCTCAATATCAAGTCCCTAATCAAAAATCTTCATTCACAACCTCCACATTATCATCCTCACCCTGTTCTCCTTCAGCATCAACAGGTTCATCATTTTTGTCTTTCTCTCCACTCGATCCTGCAGCGTTACTAGTACCAGCTGCTAAGCTTGAGCCCTCTCCTGCCACAGAGAATCTCCCCACCTTCAGAAATGTGTATTTTGAGGTATCGGTGAGGTCATGTAGTTCCTGTTCAGATCTAACATCTGGCAGGCCAGCCGCTTCTTTTAGAGAGTTCACTTCCTTGAACAGTGTCTTGATCAGTTCTTGTTGATCAAGCACCATCTTTGTCAATCCTTCAATCATATCATCCTTCGATTTCTCCCTCAACTCTTGATTTATCAATTTGGTTTTCATCATACTCAGCTCATTTGCCACTGAAGCACTGGCATTTCTAATCACATCTTGGTCAAGCTCAGATCTTGCATCTTTTCTTGGAGGATTTTTTGTGAAGGCCTGATGTTTGTGTTTCGTTCTCCTCTCTGATGCTTTAGTGTGACTACTTTCTTCAGGCCTCTTCTTAGTTCTTCTCTCCTTCTCAACTCGCATTTCATGCATTGCCTGATCAATTTCATCCTCAAAGTCATACTCTTTCTCTTTGGCATATCTTTTTCTCTTTTTAATTATTTCTTCTTGTTTCTCCTGTTCTCTGCAGATCTCTTTTTCTCTGCTTCTATCACCTTCTTTATGTATTCCCATCTCTCAGCAGAATACATATTTTCCCACAAGTGGGTGATTTTTCCACTGAAATCATGTCTTGCAGAGGAACAGTCTGCGAATATTCTTGAGCTCATCGGGGTTAGTCTCTTGATTTCTCCATGCTTGGGAATGTTTGGAATCAAGTCATCAATTAACATCTGAACAAATCTTGGATACAAAAGCCATTTCTCTTTCTTTACTGCCATTATGTTGTCACACATGCACTCAAAGATCAGTCTTGCTATATTTGCATTTTGGCCTTTGCAAAATATCACCATTGCTTTGGCCCATCTCAGGTTAAGACCATCTGATCCTCCTTTCCGATCATCTAAGCACATGATGAAGATATGAGCAATGTATCTCCATTCTTTTGACAGCATAGACTTCTTTATCTCTTTCTTTAAGCCAAAAGATGGTCCCTCATACCCCATGCTTCTGAATCCCTCCAAGACTTGATCTTCAGAAAGCTCAACCTCGTCTCCCTGATCTCCTTCCAGACGAAGCACCCTTGCTATGATTTCTTCAGTGATGACAATATCATTTCCTTCTATCCTCGCTCGAATACAGTGTGCATTAGCTTTAACATCCAACTTAGCTGATCTCCAGAAATCTTGGATGTGCAAAATGTAAATGGATGGTGAGTGAGTGATAGCATGATAAATTGGAGACTGCTTCAACCACTTTATGCAGTCTCTGAACCCTGCAGCTTTGGGATTGTCTTCATCCAATAGAGCTACGGTGTTGTTCTTCTCATCGAACTTTAGATTAGCCATGATTGCTGAAAACAAATTAGAAAAGTCTAAGTATACAACATAATAAATGTGTGAGAATAAGTAAAAGCAAAAACAAAAGAAATAAATTAAATTCGCTCAATTGAATCTATAAATTCGCTAAGAAGAATCTATAAATTCGCTAAGGTGAATCTATAGATTCGCTCGGGTCATGTGAACTTTCGTTCAAATTCGCTCAACCTTAGTTAATTTACAGAGGCGATTATACAGATTCGCTTAAACTTAAGTGACTTTTAGTTTAATTTGGTTGGAAAACATTAAGTTCACTGGGATGAAGTTATAGTTTCGCTCGGTTCAAGTGAACAGGCGAAGTTGTTGGGTGAATTTACAAATTCGCTCGAGTTCAAGTGAACAGGTGAAGTT
The DNA here is from genome assembly GCA_024085815.1 of Flaveria linearis. NCBI lineage: Eukaryota > Viridiplantae > Streptophyta > Magnoliopsida > Asterales > Asteraceae > Flaveria > Flaveria linearis. Next base: position 27,583,199 of record CM044018.1, read on the forward strand.
GTTGTGTGAATTTACAAATTCGCTCGAGTTCAAGTGAACTTTCGTTCAGATTCGCCTGAAGATCAGCAAGTTCGCTGGACGAGGGTTCCCGAACCCTAACCCAGGCGAACATGCCAAATCTCACAATGTGAAGAAAAATACACCGATTAATCCTTCACCAAGGTTCGCGACTCTCACCTGGAACTTTTATAATGCACGAATCCAACGGAAATCAAACCTAAATGGGCACTCTGAAATTTCGCTCGATGAACAGATATTTGGGTTTATGGTTACTGTGAAGAATTTCGCGTTCACTGTACCCTTATAAGACATAGATTCGCTGTAGCGAATCTATAGATTCGCCCGGCAAACCCAACATGTTGGTTTGACATGCAGCTAGTCGAGCTTACTGGCGAAACTATAGGTTCGCTAAGGCGAATCTTAATTTCGCCCAACTCAAAAACAAATTTTAAAAAAGATAAAATTAAAAATTAAAATAAAATAAAATAAAATGAAATAAATAATAAAAAATAGAGTAAGATAATAATATATTTTCCTATGAATGCCTTATTGCCCATGATAAAATTAATATTAAAAAATAGAAATAAAATAAAAATAAAAATAAAATTAGAATAACATTAAAATTAAATGGTTAAAGGATATAATATCATCTTTTTCTCGAAGTTTTTCAGAGGGGCATGACTTAGCGAGATTGCTGATATGTTTGTCCGCTTAAACCCATTCCCAGTTCTTTTCAACTTATGATCTGCAACTGTTTATTATGTTCTGCATTGTCTTAGAAACTCAGCAACTTGGTCCCCACTGATATTTGATAAAGAATTAGTCTCGTCATCAAGGTTTATTGAGCATAGTCATTGATTTTTGCCTGCTCACTATACTGAATCCACTTAATGCAAACACAAGTACTGGCATATATACATATGGGACATTATAATGTACAGATGCAGACACACATATATGCAAGATATACACATGAGATGCAGACTCAACCTTTAACTAATTGACGAGAGCTTCAGGTCAATGCTTTCGCATAGCAAAGAAGATCATCTAGGCGTGTTGATGAGAGCTTCAGGTCAATGCTTTCGCATAGCAGAGAAGATCATCACTCCAGGTCAATGCTTTCGCATAGCAGAGGAGATAAACACACATCTTTTCTTATGTAAAGTATGAAAGTATATACGGTAATGGGCTATTTGAGATTATTTAATGTTTGACTTAGAGGGTGTTATCACCGAGTCACCATCTCAGTGGGAAACACCATAAGCTTCACATCAATAATCTAATCCTAAAAGTATGAAAGTATATACAGTAATGGGCTATATGAGATTATTTAATGTTTGACTTAGAGGGCGTTATCACCGAGTCACCATCCCAGTGGGAAACACCATAAGTTTTACATAATAATCTAATCCTAAAAGTAAACCCAGTACATGAGCAAGACATCAATTGGCAACTCTCAACCAAGTTTTAGGCAAGACTTATATCTTTGTGCAGACCAAAGTATCATGAGGATAATCCTTATTACTGAGTTATGATCTTTAATTTGGCTGCATGATCACTTGTTTACTTCGTTTTTGGGATGAGTCTATCATGCATATCCCAGCGTAAGATGTTCCCCTCTTTCTTTCTTCATTTTCTGAATTTCCTGAGAGAATAAAAGTTAAAACTTACTATTTGCATTAATCTCCCCCAAAATTTTCATTTGATAGCTTGCTAAATAGAAAATTTCCTAACAACCAAAGTAAAAAAATTAGAATAAAAGGTAAAGACCTATGGGACACAAGGCAGATAGCAATCAAGACTGAAAAGAAATATGTACATATCTACAGATTAAACGGTAGTTGTGCTCAGAAAAAGTTTTCAGAAGGATATTAATCCTAGCATAGAGATTAATTCATAAAAACGTGGTTTATCAAATGTTTTAGTGAACAGATCTGCTTTTTGCTTCCTTGTTTCAATAGGAATAATATCAATGAACCCTTTTTCCTGAGCATCACGGATGGCATGAATTCTTCTTTCGATGTGCTTGGTTCGAGTATGATGAATTGGATTCTTGGCAATTCCAACAGCTGCTTCATTGTCGCAGAAATCGGAATGTGAAGGAAATTGATGCCATAATCCATCATTTGGTGTTGAATCCAGAGCACTTGGCAACAGCAGCTTGATGCAGCAATATATTCAGCTTCTCCTATGGATAAGGACACTGTTGTTTGCTTTTTGCTTTGCCACAAAACAAGACAGTCACCCAGATATTGACATCCACCGGTGACCGACTTTCTGTTAATCCTGCAACCACCTTGATCACTATCAGAAAAAGCATGTAATCAAAGTTCCCACCTTTTGGGTACCAAAGTCCCAAACGAGAGGAACCCTTAAGGTAACGAAAAATGCGTTTAACAGCTAGCTCGTGTGATTCTTTGGGATTGGCTTGATAGCGAGCACAGTAGCACATGGCAAATGTTATATGTGGACGGCTTGCAGTCAGATACATGAGAGATCCGATCATCGAACGATATCGATGAACATCCACGGACTTCCCATTATCATCAGGAGACAAGCATGTCTGAGCAGTAAAGGGAGTAAGTTCTGGCTTTGAATCATCCATGCCAAACTTTATGATGATTTCCTTGATGTACTTCTCCTGGTGAATAAGAATACCTTCCGGTTTCTGTTCTACCTGCAATCCTAAGAAGAAGCACATCTCCCCCATCATGCTCATTTCAAAGCGATCCTTCATCACTTCTTCAAAATCTTACACAGTTTTTCATTTGTTGATCCAAAGATAATGTCGTCTACATACACTTGAACAATCAGCATCTCACCATCAACTTCCTTCTTGAAGAGTGTCATATCTATAGTCCCACGAGAGAAACCCTTGCTGAGGAGATACTGCGTCAAGGTCTCATACCAGATTCGGGGAGCTTGATGCAACCCATACAAAGATTTGTCTAGCTTGTGTACTTTATCTGGAAAATCTGGATCCTCGAAAACTGGTGGCTGACACACATAGATCTCCTCATCAATGTTTCCATATAGAAATGCACACTTCACATCCATCTGAAAAACTTTAAAGTTCTTGTTAGCTGCATGTGCAAGAAAAATTCTGATGGCTTCGATCCGAGCAACTGGAGCAAACACTTCAGTGTAGTCTATCCCCTCCTCCTGAGCAAATCCTTGAACAACCAATCTGGCTTTATTTCTGATAACAACACTACGATCATCTGGCTTGTTCCGGAAAACCCACTTGGTACCAATGGGGCATTTGTTTGGAGGAAGATCAACTAACTCCCAACTTTCAACTTCCTGAACTGTTGCAACTCAGATTGCATAGAGTCTACCCAGCTTGGGTCTTCAAGTGCCTGTTTGTAATTCTTTGGAACGATCTGAGATAGAAAAGCTGTATAAAGGCACTCATTTATCAATCCACTCTGACTCCAAGTCCTCACTCCGTCTGTGATAGATCCAATGATGTAGTCATGAGGGTGATCTTTTAAGGTTTTAAAATTTGTGTTAAGCAATGAAGGGTTATGTTGAGGTGTCGATGTGGAAGAGGATGGTTGTGCGGGAGGAGATGAATTTGTGGGAATTGGATCGATGGGTGGATTTTGAATGGATGAAGCTGTGGATGGAATGGTAGATGAGCTTGTAGGATTAGATGAAGATGGTTGAGATGATGGATCAGATGATGGAGGTGGTGGTGGAGGTGGTGAAGATGGGATATCAAATGAAGTGGGAGGTAATAAGGTGGTGGCATACGGTTGTGGTTGTGGTGGAATCGGATTCACAGGCGAGTGAGGAATAACGTCATCATCATCAGGATTGGCAAATTGAATGACTTGAAGACAGTGGTAGAATCATAGAACCATGCAGGCTCACTTCCAATGCTTGTTGAGTTGGATTCTTGCCAGTCGACATAGTAGGACTCTTGCACAATCCGCGATCGTTTATTATACACACGATACGCCTTTTGTGTTTCTGAGTACCCAACAAAGAAACATTCATCAGAGATAGCACCAAACTTCATTTTCTTCTGTCTTGGGTATTTAACAGAGTACAAGAGCAACCAAAAGGGCGCAGAAAATCAATGAGAGGCTTAATTCCTCGGAACAACTGGTATGATGTCTTCATCTTGCTCTTGACAATCAATACCCGGTTAAGAACATAAGCTGCACAATTAACTGCCTCATCCCAAAAGATAATCGGAAGCTTTGACTCGATCAACATCGTTCTAGCTACTTCAATTAGAGTTCTGTTCTTACGTTCAGCAACACCATTTTGTTGAGGTGTTCTGGCAGCACTGAACTATCTGAGAATACCCCTTTGTTCACAGAAAGAATTGAAAATGTGGTTTCTGAATTCTGTTTCATTGTCGCTCCTGATGGCTTGTATCTTTCTTTTTCCAAGAACCTCAATCAGTGGAATCAGCTTCATCATTTCCTCAGCGGTCTCACTTTTGTTAGACAGATATCTCACCCAAGAGTACCTGGAGTAATCATCTATCACAACAAGACAATAAGATTTCTTAGTAATTGATTTAACACCGATAGGCCAAATAAGTCAATATGTAACAATTCGAGGGATGCTCAATCGAGTTTTGAAGTTTAAGTTTATGTGGCTTTTTGTGTTGTTTTCCTTTTGCACAAGCCATACATTTTTCTACCACAGAATAATCTTTCAGTGGTAGACCTCTGACCAAATTGTTCTAACTAACTTATTTATCAATTTAAAATTGATATGCCCTAATCTTTTATGCCACTAAAAAGATTCATGGGAAAAGCTTTTGATAAAGACAGGTCACGGTGGAAGATGATTCTTTCGATCCCATATTTAACAAATAGTATCATTCCTCCTTGGAGCTCGCATGATCACCATCTCTTTAGGGATTGAGAACTCTGGTTTCAAGAACAGACATTCATTGCGAGGAACATCACGGAATATCTTTATCTCAGATTTGTGATACACTGAGAAGATTGAATGCCATTCTGGAACATAGTTCACTTTCTTTAAGTAAGGAAACCATTTGAAACATCTCCTTGGCCAATCATCTTTCCATCCTTCTTGTCTCCAGCAAAAGCAACATAGCCACCATCAATTATTCTAAAATTTGTCAGCAGTTCCTTCACCCCAGTCATATGTCGGGAACATCCACTATCTACATGCCAATAACTATTTACAAGCGGCCTCTGAATGTCCTGACACATAAAAAATTGGTTAGACCTTGGAAATTGGGACCCAAATCTTAGTGTACTTAGGTCTTGGAGGAACAGATCTTCTGCAAAAGAAACCATTCATAAAAGCTGTCAATCTAGTTCCAAAGATTTATTCTGTATATTAAGACCACCTGATTTAGGACATTGCTTTATTAAGTGATCATCCTTTCCACATCTAAAGCATGGGATCTCAACCTTGTTTTGGAACAATGCGATGAAGAAATTCTATCAATAGATATTTCTTCATCTCATTCAGACAATCTTGAATCTGAATCACTGTTCGAGTCATATGACTCGTTTGACTTCCCTGTCATAACTTTCATTTTAACTGATTTTTGTTCAATTTTATCTTTTTGTTATTTTCAAGGAAGAAGACATTTTTTTATCTTTTGGTTAGAAATCCTTATTGGTGTAAAAGATGGATTGGATGAGAGAAGAATTTGTTAAAGCAATTTGTTTTTGTTTCGCTTTCAGAGACATGACCTGAAAGTTGAGCTGCATCATTCATACACACATTAACATCAACTGCAGAATTTAAAACATTCAAGTCATCACAAGTGTTTGAAACAGAACATCCTAAGTTACTATTACATGCCCCAGAGTTGAATCCAAAATAGTTCCACCAGACACAAAATGATTACTTAAGCTAATGTCTACAAATGACTTCTTGGAATTAAAATCATGACTACTAGAGCTCCCAAGACCAACACTGCCACCATAATCATATCCTTCCGCAACTCCTTAGAATTATCTCCTTCTAAACCTGCAACAGAGCTGTTAGTATCATTCTGTATAATCTCTTGTATCAACTCATTTGATGGGGGAGGAGTGGGCATAGGAAAAACAGAAAGTACTAGGTGGAGGATATACCAATGCATCATTTTCATTACCCAACCGGTCTTGATCCTTTGCCCCCTTTGTTTTTTGCATAATTCCTCCTTTTCATGCTCGAAAGAGACCACTGTTCTAATTTATTTTTAATTTTCTGACTTCAAATTCAGCAAGAATGACTTGTTCAGTTAAATAGTTAACCTCACAGTTCTTTTCCAAAGGGTCCTTTTTAAATGTTCATTCTCTTTCAAAGCTTCTCTTAATTTAACAAAATACTTTGACTCATTTTGTTTAAGCTCTTTATTGGTTTTCTTTAATTCATTTTCATTCATTATAAGCAACCTATTAGCTTTATATATACCACCACCACAATTTTGCATGCAGAGGAACACATATCTTCAACAATTTTATAAGGGAGACCCATTACCAGTTTTTTCCGCTGCGAGAGCACGATCACATTGGCAATAAGGAGTTTCTCTTATACTCCTCCACAGCTTCGTTCTTGGCTTCTTCAATCATTGATCTCATTTTCAGCTCCTCGTTTTCACCAGCTTCCTTTGCAGCAGATTCACAACCCAGTTTAACCTCTTCCTTAACAGCTTCACACACCAAGCTAGTTTGAACAATCTCTTCTTGAACCATAGCTTTCTAAACCACACCTACACATTCCTTACCTTTTGAATGGCTTCAGACCAATAAATTCACCATTGCTATCAACTTCCTCATCAGCTTCACCATAGAACTCCTTGAAAGGATCAAAACTGTCAATGTCCCCATCATCAAGAGCATGTTCCTCCACTCTCTCAGCAATCAGGCATGGTTGATTCCTCCTTTGACTCCTCAATTTCTGCACTCCAATCAAAGTTGGTCAACAGAGCAGTTTCTTTCTTTCTTGGGCTTAGCTTCTTCAACTTTATCCATGACTTGATAGTTTTCTTGGTTCCAGAATTACAGGTTCAGTGACAATGGAGAAGGACACTCTCTTTTGAAATGACCAAGTTGCTTACAATTGAAACATCTGAGCTTAGACTTGTCATATCCTAGAGCATTGTTTCTGATTCTGGTTTCCAAAATTTTTCCTGCCATTCTCTTTCCATGAACCTCCTGGCACGAACAGTAAGCATGGACATTTGCCACTGAATGTCGGTTTTCTTCAAGGTCATCAGATCAACCTGATACCTATCTTCCACTGTCATACACTCTCTTAAATTCTCCAGCCACCAAAGCCTCATAACTGTGCACAAATCCCCAACAGTGCCATAGTTTCGTGTGGAATTTGAGTAGAAACTAAGGCATTTGAACTTGACCCAGCATCCTTACAACCACCACCTGAGTTGATAATTTTACATACCCAGATTTCGCAAAGCCACCCTTACCAGATGAACTCCCACAAGCTGCACCATAATATTTAGAGTTTGGAGCGGATGAAATCATGCAGCGTTTTGAGGAGGGACTTTTAGACCATCATGGTTTGATTATACTCTCTTCTCTTCACATCAGATCAAATGATTTTAACTTGTTGATTACATCCATCAACTTGTAATCAGCAACTTTCTTTCTTGTTTGAGTAATTTGATTTGCAGACTCCACTGAGCAGGAAGAGAGTCTAACAATTTACTCACTTGCTCATGATTTCCAAGCTATTCATCATACTTCTTCAGTTGCTTGAAACTGACAGAAAACGGTTTGTTATACAGTAAGTGTCTCATGCTTATATCCCCGAACGAGTTAAACTCATTCTGAGCCTGAGCTTTCTTGTCTTTCTTTAGATCTTCGTTCCCGTCAATAAACTCCATAAGGCATCATACAATGCCTTAGCGGTAGTGTGCTCAGCAAACCTGTTATAAATATCCTGATGCAGACACAGAATCAAGCTCCAAGAGCTTTCTTGTCACGATCGAGCAACTGGATGTCAATCTCAATAAGTGCTAGGATCCCTGATTTGGTGAAGTGACAGATCCGACAGTT